>JAHIAM010003205.1:0-65470 GCA_021605205.1 Aegilops longissima
ATGGGTTTTTTATCATATTGCATGAATTTATCCCTCTACATCATGTCATCTTGCTTAAGGCGTTACTCTGTTTTCATTAACTTAATACTCTAGATGCATGCTAGATAGCGGTCGATGGGTGGAGTAATAGTATTAGATGCAGGCAGGAGTCGGTCTACTTGTCTCGGACGTGATGCCAATATACATGATCATACCTAGATACTCTCATAACTATGCTCAATTACATCAATTGCTCAACGATGATTCGTTCACCGTAAAATACTTAGCTCTTGAGAGAAGCCACTAGTGAAATCTATGGCCCCCGGGTCTATTCTCATCATATTAATCTTCCTACGCTTTATTATTGCTTGCTTTTTTACTTTGCCTTTTATTTTACCTTGCATCTTTATACCAAAAATACCAAAAATATTATCTATCATCTCTATCAGATCTCACTCTCGTAAGTGACCGTGAAGGGATTGACAACCCCTTACCACGTTGGTTGCGAGGAGTTATTTGCTTTGTGTAGGTATGAGGGACTTGCGGCGTAGCCTCCTCTGGATTGATACCTTGGTTCTAAAAAGCGGGGAAATACTTACGCTCTTGTCTGCATCATCCTCTCCTCTTGGGAAAACTAGCATAAGCTCAAGGCGTAGCAAGAAGGATTTAGGCGCCGTTCTTGCGGAGTCTCATAAAGTCAACATACCAACTACCCATCACAATCCCTTATCTCCGCATTACATTATTTGCCATTTGCCTCTCGTTTTCCTCTCCCACTTCACCCTTGCCGTTTTATTAGCCCTCTCTTTTCCGTTTGCCTTTCTTTGCGCTTGCTTTTGTTTGCTCGTGTGTTAGTTTGCTTGTTTGTCGTTATATCTGAAATGGGGAAATTATTGCCGATATGGACAATAATAATATCATAGAAAATTTTGATGCTCCTATTTGAAGAACCCCTACCTTGCATACAAAAGATTTTGAATTGGTAGTGGTAATATTATTGGAAAAGGAGTTATTCAAGATTTGTTTACTTGTCTTTGGTGCTTTGCCTTCTATAGGCGGTTCTATTCTCCATAGAACTAGTAGTCTTCAGACGCTATTGCCATGCTTATCGTTGAACTTGAAAGACAATTTATGCATGCATCCTTGCATACAAAGATTTTTCCTTGAATTTTCTAATATTAAGCATTCTTGTGTTAAGCGTGCGCTACTATCTTTTGGCTAATGAGTTCAGATTTATAATAAAAGAGGCCAAAAGAAATTTTGCGCATTATAGGGTTGGCGCTGGCCGTCCTCCATAGAAGCTATCCTCTTTGACCAAGAAGAAATAATGCGTTTTCAATCTCTAGATTATGTTGCTTTCAATGAAAACCTTAGAAAAAGGTTCCTACCAATGTTCTAGTTGATAGAATTTCTGAACTTAATGATGATTTGGCTATTCAAAATAATGAGCTAGGATATTCTCTAAGTATAGGTTCACCAAGTTCTGCCAAAAGAATGCTTATAATGATGAATTGGTTGTGCATTACGAAGGGCGAAGAGGAACCTATACCTCTAAAATAGATCTTGGGGACTTCTGTCCCTTTAAATTTAACCCTTTTGATTACTTTTGCTTGCCCAAAGAAAACTTGCTGCCGAACATAGAGAGTATGAGATGAGCTTTACCGATCTATCCTATTACTATGGCAATACCTAGATCTATCCTTGCTTTTATGCCTAGCTAGGGCATTAAACAATAGCAGCTTGTTGGGAGGCAATCCAATTTTATTTTAGTTTTTTGTTTGGTTTAGGAATAGATAATTCATCTACCTTCTGTTTAGATGTGGTTCTATGTTTTAATTAGTGTTTGTGCCAAGTTAAACCTATAGGATCTTCTTGGATGATAGTTATTTGATCTTGCTGTAATTTCCAGAAACTTTCGGTTCACGAAAACAATTGTTAAAATCACCAGAACGTGATAAAATAGTGATTCCAATTCCTTCTGATCAATAAACAAATTACCTAGGTCTTCCTATATTGGCTGAATTTTGGAGTTCAGAAGTTTGCGTTAGTTACAGATTACTACAGACTGTTCTGTTTTGACAGATTCTATTTTTAGTGTGTTGTTTGCTTATTTTGATGAATCTATGGCTAGTAAAATAGTTTATAATCTATATAGAAGTTGGAATACAGTAGTATTAACACAAATATAAATAAAGAATGAGTTCATTAAAGTACCTTGAAGTGGTCTTTTGTTTTCTTTATACGAGATTTTTGTTGAGTTTTGTGTTGTGAAGTTTTCAAGTTTAGGGTGAAATCTTTTGATGGATTATGGAACAAGGAGTGGCAAGAGCCTAAGCTTGGGGATGCCCATGGCACCCCAAGATAATCAAGGACACCAAAAGTCAAAGCTTGGGGATGCCGGAAGGCATGCCTTCTTCAAATCCACTTCCATCGGTAACTTTACTTGGAGCTATATTTTATTCACTACATGATATGTGTTTTGCTTGGAGCATCTTGTATTATTTGCGTCTTTGCTTGTTAGTTTACCACAATAATCCTTGCTGTACACACCTTTTGAGAGAGCCATACATGAACTTGAATTTGATAGAATACTCTATGTGTTTCACTTATACCTTTTGAGCTATATAGTTTTGCTCTTGTGCTTCACTTATATCTTTTAGAGCCGCGGTGGTGGATTTGTTTTATAGAAACCTTTGGTATCTCATGCTTCACTTAGATTATTTTGAGATTCTTAAATAGCATGGTAATTTGATTAAATAATATTAATATGCTAGGTATACAAAAATAGTAAAAGCTTTCTTATGAGTGTGTTGGATACTAAGAAAAGTTTGATGCTTGATAATTGTTTTGAGATATGGAGGTGATAATATCAAAGTCGTGCTAGTTGAGTAGATGTGAATTTGAGAAATGCTTGTGTTGAAGTTTGAAAGTCCGTAGCATGCACGTATGGTAAACGTTATGTAACAAATTTGAAACATGAGGTGTTATTTGATTGTCCTCCTTATGAATGGCGGTCGGGGAACGACGATGGTCTTTTCTACTAATCTATCCCCTAGGAGCATGCGTGTAGTGCTTTGGTTTTTGATGGCTTGTAGATTTTTGCAATAAGTATGTGAGTTCTTTATGACTAATGTTGAGTCCATGGATTATCGCACTCTCACCTTCCATCATTGCTAGCCTCTTGATCTTGTGCATTGCCCTTTCTCACATTGAGAGTTGGTGCAAACTTAGCGGTGCATCAAACCCGTGATATGATACACTCTTTCACATAAACCTCCTTATATCTTCCTCAAAACAGCCACCATACCTACCTATTATGGCATTTCCATAGCCATTTGAGATATATTGCCATGCAACTTTCCATCATACCGTTCTTCATGACACATTCATCATTGTCATATTGCTTAGCATGATCATGTAGTTGGCATAGTATTTGTGGCAAAGCCACCATTCATAATTCTTTCATACATGTCACTCTTGATTCATTGCATATCCCGGTATACCGGAGGACATTCATATAGAGTCATACTTTGTTCTAGTATCGAGTTGTAATCATTGAGTTGTCAATAAATAGAAGTGTGATGATCAACATTTTCTAGAAATTGTCCCAAGTGAGGAATAAAAAAAGAGATAGGCCATAAAAAAAAGAAGGCCCAAAAAATGAGAGAAAAAAGAGAGGGACAATGTTACTATCCTTTTACCACACTTGTGCTTCAAAGTAGCACCATAATCATCATGATAGAGAGTCTCTTGTTTGTCACTTTCATATACTAGTGGGAATTTTTCATTATAGAACTTGGCTTTTATATTCCAACAATGGGCTTCCTCAAATGCCATAGGTCTTCGTGAGCAAGCAAGTTGGATGCACACCACTTAGTTTCTTTTGTTGAGCTTTCATACATTTATAGCTCTAGTGCATCCGTTGCATGGCAATCCCTACTCCTTGCATTAACATCAATTGATGGGCATATCCATAGCCGTTGATTAGCCTCGTTGATGTAAGACCTTCTCCTTTTGTCTTCTCACACACCCCCATCATCATATTCTGTTCCACCCATAGTGCTATGTCCATGGCTCGCGCTCATATATTGCGTGAAAGTTTATAGGTTTGAGATTACTAAAGTATGAAACAATTGCTTGGCTTGTCATCGGGGTCGTGCATGATGAGAGCATTCTTGTGTGATGAAAATGGAGCATGACTAAACTATATGATTTTGTAGAGATGAACTTTCTTTGGCCATGTTATTTTGAGAAGACATAATTGCTTAGTTAGTATGCTTGAAGTATTCTTATTTTATGTCAATATGAACTTTTGTCTTGAATCTTTGGATCTGAATATTCATACCACAATTAAGAAGCGTTACATTGAAATTATGCCAAGTAGCACTCCATCAAAATTCTCTTTTATCATTTACCTACTCGAGGGCGAGCAGGAATTAAGCTTGGGGATGCTTGATCGTCTCAATGTATCTATAATTTTGATTGCTCCATGCTATATTATCTACTGTTTTTGGACCATATTGGGCTTTATTTTCCACTTTTATATTACTTTTGGGACTAACCTTTTAACGGAGGCCCAGCCAATTCTTTTTTTTGCCTATTTCGGTGTTTTGAAAGCGGAATATCAAGCGAGTCAAGCGGAATGAAACCTTGAGGAGCGTGATTTTCTCATCGAGATAAGATCCGGAGACTTGGACCTCGGTCGAGAAAGGAAGGAGGCGGCCACGAGGGGAGGCGCCCCAGCGCGCGCCTGCCTCGTGGCCCCAACTCCCGACGTACTCCTTCCTCCTATATATACCTCATACCCCCAACGAGATCGGATACGGGCCAAAAACCTAATTCCACGCCGCAACTTTACGTATCCACGAGATCCCATCTTGGGGCCTGTTCGAGCTCCTCTGGGAAGGGAATCCACCATGGAGGCTTCTACATCATCATCATAGCCTCTCCGATGAAGTGTGAGTAGTTTACTTCAGACCTTCGGGTCCATAGTTAGTAGCTAGATGGCTTCTTCTCTCTTTTGGATCTCAATACAATGTTCTCCCCTCTCGTGGAGATCTATTTGATGTAATCTTCTTTTTTGCGGTGTGTTTGTTGAGACCGATGAATTATGGGTTTATGATCAAGATTATCTATGAGCAATATTTGAATCTTCTCTGAATTCTTTTTATGTATGATTGGTTATCTTTGCAAGTCTCTTGAATTATCCGTTTTGTTTGGCCAACTAGATTGGTAGTTCTTGCAATGGGAGAAGTGCTTAGCTTTGGGTTCAATCTTGCGGTGTCCTTTCCCGGTGTGAGTGGGGCAGCAAAGGCACGTATTGTATTGTTGCCATCGAGGATAACAAGATGGGGTTTTATCATATTGCATGAATTTATCCCTCTACATCATGTCATCTTGCTTAAGCGTTACTCTGTTTTCATTAACTTAATACTCTAGATGCATCTTTGGATAGCGGTCGATGAGTGGAGTAATAGTAGTAGATCAGGAGGGAGTCGGTCTACTTGTCTCGGACATGATGCCTATATACATGATCATACCTAGATACTCTCATAACTATGCTCAATTACATCAATTGCTCAACATTAATTCGTTCACCACCGTAAAATACTTATGCTCTTGAGAGAAGCCACTAGTGAAATCTATGGCCCCGGGTCTATTCTCATCATATTAATCTTCCCTCGCTTTATTATTGCTTTGCTTTTTTACTTTGCCTTTTATTTTACCTTGCATCTTTATACCAAAAATACCAAAAATAATATCTATCATCTCTATCGGATCTCACTCTTGTAAGTGACCGTGAAGGATTGACAACCCCTTATCGCGTTGGTTGTGAGGTTATTTGCTTTGTGTATGCATCATCCTCTCCTCTTGGGGAAAACCAAGCATAAGCTCAAGGCGTAGCAATGACCGAGACACGTTTCCGGTCAATAACCAATAGTGGAACCTGGATGCTCATATTGGCTCCTACATATTCTCTGAAGATCTTTATCGGTCGGACCGCATAACAACATATGTTGTTCCCTTTGTCATCGGTATGTTACTTGCAGAGATTAGATTGTCGGTATCTCAATACCTAGTTCAATCTCGTTACCGGCAAGTCTCTTTACTCGTTCGTAATACATCATCCGACCTTCTAACTCATTAGTTGCAATGCTTACTGAGCTTAAGTGATGTGCATTACGAGTGGGCCCGGAGATACCTCTCAGAGCAATCGGAGTGACAAATCATAATCTCGAAATCGCCAACCCAACAAGTACCTCGGAGACACTGTAGAGCACCTTTATAATCACCCGATTACGTTGTGATGTTTGGTAGCACACAAAGTGTTCCTCCGATAGCGTGAGTTGCATAATCTCATAGTCATAGGAACATGTATAAGTCATGAAGACAGCAATAGCAGAATACTAAGCGATGCGTGTGCTAAGCTAACGAAATGGGTCAAATCAATCACATCATTCTCCTAATGATGTGACCCGTTAATCAAATGACAACTCATGTCTATGGCTAGGAACATAACCATCTTTGATCAACGAGCTAGTCAAGTAGAGGCATACTAGTGACACTCTGTTTGTCTATGTACTCACACATGTATTATGTTTCTGGTTAATACAATTCTAGCATAAATAATAAACATTTATCATGAAATAAGGAAATAAATAATAACTTTATTATTGCCTCTAGGGCATGTTTCCTTCAACGGGCTTCTGGACCGTCGGATTCTCAGATCGGACGGCTCTAAGTTACTTTGCAACACTTGTAAAAAAGCCTTCGAGAAGTCCAAAAATTACGCATAGGTCCAGCAGATTCAACATCTCCCGGATACCGTCCGATTTAAGAATCCGACAGCCCAGATGCCCGTATCACGGTAGCATGTAAGTGCCGGGAGCACCAGATACCCTCTCCTCACCCCACCCTTCTTGCTCCCGATCCCATCTCCCCACCGGCCTCAACCTGGCGACGGGGAGACGAGGATCAACAACTCCTCTCCTTTGCCTTCTCAATGCGCGGCGCCCACCGCCTCCCGCGTCCCTCCTTCATTCCGTCCCGATTGGTCCGCCCGTAGCCACCGCTTTCCTCCAGGGCGCCAGGGATGCAACCACCGCGCCGCCCGGGAGTTCGCGCAGCGTGTCTGAGCAATGCGTGAGCTGCGGCGTGTACCGGCTGTCGTGAGCCACCGCGTGTACCGGCAATGTGTGAGCCGCCCGTGTCACCGGCAATCGTGAGCCACCGCGCCTCCGCCGGCGATGCGGAGCCGCCCCATCCGGCGAGGATGAGGCGCCGTCACGTGATCCTCGAGCGCATCTTGCATCTGAAGCCTCCCTAATGCTGCATCTGAAGCCTCCCTAATGATCTAGTCCATGGAGCCTTTGGAGTATTGTTGTTGCGCCCTCCTTTTGTTCATCACCAGAAGCGGGGAGCAAGGCGGTGTGTCTCCTTCCTTGATGATCTCACATACACGTAGAGTATTTTGTTTAGTTTTATCTTGACATCACCACATGGCTATTGCTAATTTCCATGGGCCCTTTCATGTTATTGGTGATGGAATTCATACATCATGTCCATTTACTCCCCATCTCATGGGTGGAGTTTGGTCCTAATTACAGGCCCGGCTTTGAATTAGTAATTAGGAGGCACTAACATGTTGGCTGAGAAGAAGGAAAAGAACTAGCATGCATATTTAGATCGATAACCCTAAACTGAACCTCTCGGTTCCAGTGCATATAAAAGAATATCCATTGTTTTAGGTTTTCGTGCAACTTGCCCAAAGCCACCATATGCACATTTTTGCCAATGTCACAACTTTTAGTTTTAGATATATACATTATTCATATTATGCTTGTCGAATATATAATTATCACTACAAAAAATACACTTCCGTGATGATCGTGTTTGTCCACGATGAGTCGCGTTTTTGTCATGCATGTACATCCATGACAAATTTATAGCCGAGAATCAAGATAGTCATACACGTGATGTCGTAGAAGTGTTCCATGACATTACCAAAATTATCATCACGAGTGTCCACTTCCATGACGATAAATCACGCGTCACCGAAGTGCTTTCATCAAGGGTGACCGACCGTGGCATCCATCGTAGCGAACGCCGTTAAGCTATCGGTGGATTTTGGATCCGATAACCCGTTAACGACCAATACCGATTTTCCGTGTAAAATTCTCATTGGCCTTTAGTGGGCGGCCCATTATGGTCTGCGGAATCTTGTGGGCCTTTATTTGGACCGGCCAAAAGTGGGCCACAAAGTTTGAATGGGCGGCCAAGAGGCCCATAAGATTTAGCGGGACCATAATGGGCCAGCCGACTAAAACCCACAAAATTTAGCGGACCATAATGGGCGGCCAGACTAAAACCCACAAGATTTTGCGGACCACAATGGGCGGCCCAGCTAAAAGCCCACAAGATTCTGCGAGACCATAATGGGCGGCCCGACTAAAGGCCCAACATTCTCTATCAAATCGGCCCGTCAGCGGCCTGGTCTAAACTTGTCATCAATCGGCCCATGGTCACCGGCCCGTTAACGATCCGCTAAGTAATTGGGCGAATTACGACCGGTGTATTTCCGGCTGTTAAAGGTCGGCTTCATTTGAGCCCATTCTGACCACCAAAACTTTCGGCCCATAAGCGACCAAGTGAAGGATTTGGGTCATATTCGGCCATGTCGTCATTCGACTTTTGTTAGAGGCCCACTAAAGATTTGGGCCACTTTGGCTGTTGTCATTTATTTTGTTAGCGGGACGTAAACCATGGGCCATATGTGGCCCAACGTCATATCGGGCCCATTAACGGCCCATATAAAATGATGATATTCTAGCCCGAGAAGTTAGGCTGTTAAAGGCCCATGTATTAGGTCGGCGCATTCTGACCTTAAATTTGGCTGTCAAATATCCGCATCGTAAATGGGCCACCATTTGACTGCTAAGTCCGATGGGTTATTTGGCACAACGGGGCCCAATCTCACTTCGGTCTATTAAAGGCCCATGTTTTTATGGGCTCGAGATATTTATACACATAAGCGGCCTATTTTCTTGAGGCCCAAATTATGTTTAGGCTGTTAAAGGCCCTTATGAGCACAGGCCTACGGAAAAATTTGAAAGCTTATGCTAATTTAAGCGAGATATTTTAGTGGGCTACATGCCAATTCGGCCCGTAATCGTTTTAAGCCCAATTGGAATGGGCCCGACGAATGTTGGCATGTTGGGCTCCTCTGAAGCTTTGGCCGAATACATTACTAAGATAAACCTACACTATACAAAAATAGCGTCGTAATTACTGCAGCTGTGGCGGCATCATAAATGTTGTATCACAACAAAATAAATTCCAATCATACAACAAAAGGCTGTTGGCATAAAGTTTCTGATCCTTCGGATAAAAGCACCATCGGATGTATAGAAGCACAGATCATTTGACCCGAGTGCTAATGTTTGAGTGTAGAATCGATGGAGCGACACGATCTCCACCTTTTTTCGCCATTGCTCTTCAACAACAAGCGATATGCGATAGTATGGTTTCAAACCATTCATATCTTGGCGACATTTCTCAACCACTATTCTTGTTTCGAAACAACGTCCATTAGGGATTGGACTTGTGTGCGAACCACAGATATATCACTCTTTCTAGCAGGAAGATTTTGTTGATGGGTGATTTGGGCGAGGTTACCTTGACAACCAACCTAGAATTAGCGAGGAAGGTGCTTTTTGCCTTGTTAGTGGAGAATCTTGGCGCTTGCTGCGGCAAGAGGTGACATTGTGCTGTAGTAGCCTCGTCACCTTCGGTGGTTGTGGCTGTTCAATCATTTGTTCCATAGCTTCTGAAAGTTTGAACTTGTAGATTAGTGTACGGATAAGTTACTAATGAGATAAAAACAAACAAAGTAGGTTAAACATTTATACATAACTTATTTTGGTGAACTCTTGTAATATATTAGCATGTATTGTAGTGCCAACTACATAATAAAATCACTTTGGAACATATGTCCATGTAGCATGCCTCTTGTATTGTCTATTTCCTCACATTCATTGACATCTAAGGATAAAGAGACATGGTTTAAAGTAGGATGAACATAGTATGAGATCATTCATATCATGGGCAAACAGGATATAAAACAAACGGCTATTCATCATTGTGTGCGCGTGAACATAACAACTAGATTACAGATCAAGATCAAAGAATATCCTTCATCTCTTTTAAACCATGTAAGGTGAAATGATATGTTAAGACAATTGTGTATAAAAGTGAGCAGAGTGGCGACATTGGCTGCAAACCAAGTAGTTAAATGAACATCATCAGTACCAATCAGTTCAAGGCGGAGGAGTAAGGACTTACAACAGCGGCTTGGCGGGTGCTCATGCCCTTCATCTTCTTTGGTGTGGCAATCCTTGAAGATTTACCTTGCATTGGTTCGAGTTCTTTTTGGTCCATACGGGCTTTCCTCTGTATTTGGAACAAGTCAATATAGATACGATAATATGGCACAAAAAAGAAGGAAGTAGCAGCTATTTACATAAGCCTCGCGATGTGCAATATAGCTACGAGATCTGTTATGCATTGGAATTTCACTTTAGAATGGTTGGTTTTGTTCTTCAAATAGTTAGCATAGAAGAAGATACACTTTTAAGGCACATACATAAATACAAGTTCAATATGTGAGTGCGATCAAATACATATAGCCTACGATGCTGGATCGGACCGGTGTTTAACGAGGCTGTCCGGTCTTCATATGTAATATATTCCCTTTGGAGATGTTTGGGCGATTTCATTGTTAGCCTTGCCTTCAAAGTGAGATTTTCTAAGGTGGTACCGATCTTGTCATGAGCAGATTGAAAAACATGAGTGCATGCTTGTTTAGTTGCATCATCTTTCGGATCAACTTGAACCTCATTTGTTGAAAAAGAATGCGAGTCTTATTAGGAGGAAGCTAGAAAGTATGGGACGAGCAAGACAATATTACTAATTGCGATGAATAACATTACTTACGGATAAATGGTCAAGGAAGGTGTTAAAGCTGGGTATTGTCTTTCTCATTCTGTCTTTGGATCCACATGTTGGGGGATCGTGCATGACACCTAACGGCAGCGGCTGCCTCGATACTAATTTGGTGACTCTGTAGCATCCGTGGCCTTTTAAACCTGCCTCAAAATGGATCTCCATTCTTCCTCCTTTAGATTTTGTTAATCATCAAGCATTATCACGATGTACATTTCCGCTTGCGCCGTGGTGCTAGTTCAACAACGAATATGGGAAGTGTTAGTGTACATCAAGCTGAGAGTACATATAAAGGGGCATGCAAGCTGCAACTTGACTTCGGTCAGTACCGTCTTGGTGTTGATGCTCATGAGGTTCATCTGATCTTGCCAAGTCTGTTGTGTCGATGGTGCTTGAAAATAGTGTTAGATGTGAAGGCAGCTTGGGCGGCGGTTCGGAGACAAGCGAGCGAGTGCTGGTTGAGACTGATACAGTTGAGCGGATCTGCAGCTGGTGGAGCAAGTAATCTTGTGTTTGTAGATTTAGCGATGGACTTGGACCTTCTCTTGCACTATAAGTACCAACAGAATCTCAGCAGCGAGAACCTTTTCCGTTTCACCCGACGAGTAATAGCACTCCCTACTATATTATTTTCCTTGCTCTTTTTGACTTTGCCATGTCAAGCTGTACCCACAACAAAAGAATAAAATCACTCTTGAACTCATTGATGCATGATCTGAGACAAGCAATACTTTGATGTAAGACAACCGTATGAGGATGGAATATGTAAAAGCAGGACAGACATGACATATTCACAGCTACGATGTGCAAACTAAGCGAAGGATTTTCAAGAAAATAGAAGTAATGCAAGCTAGACACCGTATGAAAGATGCAACCAATATTACTGCCTTGAAGTTAAAAGTGTCTTGTCATAAGTGGCAATTCGAAAAATTAGAAGCGTTACAACGTGAAATCAATGCAAGATGCAACCACTATAAAACTGACATGTTAAGCGTCCAATCATGAGTTCTTGATGCGGGATACACAGTGATACTTTGATGTAAGAACATGGTATGATAGATAGATCACGATGTATTCTAGACACGAGAAAGCCATGTCATATGCACATGTATAGCGTATAAACTCAGCAGGTGCAATTTAACCAAAATAGAAGAAATACAGGCTAGACAACATATGCAACATGAAACCAATTATCACACTATCAACTTGAAACGCACCTGCGATGGTGGAGTCACGGAGATGAACTCATCATGTAGACTTGGGACTTCAACTTCATTAGCGATGGCGATGGCAAATCTAGAGAGTCTCTGTTTGCGTCGGTCGGAGTACCACCAACATCCCTAACCTCTTTCCTTCCTATTTTACGATATTGCCTTATGAAGTCAAAACCACAAGAAGATGAATAAAATTAGCTGCATAACTGGTTGATGCATGATCTGAGATGAACACTACTTTGATGTAAGGCAAGCTTGAGGATAGGAGGATGGAATATATACAAAAAGACATCGTTTCATATTCACACGTATGATAGGAGGATGGAATATGTATGAAAAACGATGGCGGAAGGCATTTCAACAAAATTAGAAGAAATGAAACCTAGGCACCATATGAACATGCAACCAATATCACTCTATCGGGTAAAAAGTGTATACGTCATAAGTGCCATTTCAAGAAATTAGAAGCGGTACAAGCTAGAAGACAATGCAAGATGCAACCTACATCACAGTCCCAAGTTAAATGTGTTTTATGGGTAAGTGATCGTTGCAGCTATAAGTTGTAAGCTACGTGAGATGCAATTCTACATAATCGAAGCAATACAAACTAGACATCATCACGAGCGAAAGCATACCACGTATAACGAGTTCCAAGTAAGAGCAAGCACCTGTGATGGTGGAGTAAGGAGATGTGCTCATCATGTACCGTATGTTCTATAAGCAGGAACACGTGTCATATTCACGAGCATTATGTGTAAAGTAAGCAGATGCAATTCAAGTTAGAAGCAATATAAGCTAGACATCATCACAACATGCAACCACATATAATAGTGTCAAGTTAGAGCAAGCACCTGTGGTGGTGGAGTAGGGATATGTGCTCATCATCTACACAGCTCGTTGGTGTCCAGCCTTGTGTTGTCTTGCGAATCTTGTTGGGAGGATGGCGGAGTAGAATCTGTAGAGACCCCCTGTTTGAGTTGCTCCGAAGGACCACCATCATCCACTGCTGGACTAATTTCCTTCAGCTGTAATGATTTTGCATTGTGAAGTCAAACCGATAAAAAAAAGGAATAAAATTCGCTCTTCAGAACTCATTCATGCATGATCTTGTGAACACTACTCGGATGAAAGGCAAACACATGATGCGAGGATGGAATATGTATGAAAAACAGGATGGTGTGACATATTCACACCTATGATGTAGTAACTAGCGAGAAGGCATTTCAACAAATTAGAAGCACTTGCAAGCTAGACACCATATGAAAGATGCAACCAATATCACTCTGCCAAGTTCAAAGCGTATGGCGTTTCAACAAATTAGAAGCGGTATATGCTAAAAATCATATGCAAGACACAACCAATATCACGGTGGCGACTCAAGGTGCCTTATCATAAGTGATTGATGTGGGATATACAAGAATAGTAGTCGATGTAGAAACAGAACACATGTCATATTCACGGGCATTATGTGTAAAATAGCAGATGAAATTCAACAAAGTTAGAAGCAATACAAGCTAGACATCATCATGACATGCAACCACATATAATAGTGCCAAGTTAGAGAAAGCACCTATGATGGTGGAGTAGGGAGATGTGCTCATAATCTACACAACTACGTTGTTGTCTAGCCTTGCGTTGTCTTGCGAATCTTGTTGGGAGGATGGCGGAGTAGAATCTGTGAGAACCTCCCTTTCGGTTGCTCGGAAGGACCACCATCATCAATGCCTTGCCAATTTCCTTCAGCTTTATTGATTTTGCATTGTGAGGTCATACCGACAAGAAAAAGTAATATCATTCGCGCCGAGAACTCATTCATGCATGATCTTGATGAACACTACTCGATGAAAGGTGTTGGTGTCAAAACCGGCGGATCTCGGGTAGGGGTCCCAGCTGTGCGTCTAGGCGGATGGTAACGAGGAGACAAGGGAGGCGATGTTTTTACCCAGGTTGGGCCCTCTTGATGGAGGTAAAACCCTACTCACCTTGATTAATATTGATGATATGGGTAGTACAAGAGTAGATCTACCACGAGATCGAGAGAGGCTAAACCCTAGAAGCTAGCCTATGGTATGATTGTTGTTAGTCCTCTGGGACTAAAACCCTCCGGTTTATATAGACACCGGGAAGGCTAGGGTTACCTGAGTTGGTTACAATGGGAGGAGATCTACATATCCGTATCACCAAGCTTTCCTTCCACGCCAGGAAAGTTCCATCCGGACAGGAACGAAGTCTTCAATCTTGTATCTTCATAGTCCGAGTCAGGCAAGGTTATAGTCAGCCATCCGGACACCCACTAATCGAGGACTGCTCGGTAGCCCCTAAACCAGGGCTTCAATGGCGATGAGTCCGGTAGCATAGTGTCTTGGCATTGCAAGCGGGTTCCTCCTCGAATACTTCATAGAAGATCTTGAACACAAGGATAGTGTCCGGCTCTGCAAAACAAGTTCCACATACCACCGTAGAGAATAATATTTGCACAAATCTAATGCATGGCGTATTCGGAGCATGGCATCACCTACGGCCAAGTCTTTATTGAATCGTTTCTTGTCCCACCTCGGTAGCGTTTAGCGGCGGTTTCCTTAGCACGTCTGTCGAGCGGAGATCGTGTCCCTTATTCGGGATTCTCATCAATACGCGTGGGTAACCCAATCGTGCCGTTGGTATCTCTCCTCTATCGGCGAGTCCTAGGCGGTCACGGAGAGGGCTCTTGGTATTCAACCTCTTTATAAAGAGACCAAGGCTCGACTCCTTTCTTTCAATCTCAATTGAATCCGCCTCTCACGGAACCCTTCGTGAGGGGCTCTGTTTATTATGGGCTGGAATTTCATGACTTGGCTCAGAGTCCATCCTCCACATCTCATCGTTCATTGTCGTAGTGTGCGAAGCCTTCCTCCGTATTACTCCTCACTTGGTTGTGGCTTAAGAGCTTCAAAGTAGAGCTGAAGATGATCGAGGGCAGCCGCAGCGAAGTCGGAGGTGCTATTATAAGCAAGAATGCCGGCGGCTCCATGGCCGGGGCTCTTTTCAAGAGGAGTTCAGCTTATGGCAGCGAGTGGTTTTATATCACAGCTCGGGGGCACCAAGTGGGCGCCACCTGCCTTCGCTGGGTCCCCACCACAGCTAGTGTCATGGGTGATAAAAGGGTTTGGTGGGGCCGTCCAAGGGCGTGCCCTTGTTGCGAGCCGCATTAAGATCTCCTAGAAAGAGACATCAATCTGGTTGTAGTGGCGCGGGGTCATGTTGATTCGCCGCACCTGCCACATAAGCGTCGCCCCTGCCGCTGTGGGAGTTTAATCCGGAGGACCACGATCCCTCAACATTTCTGGGCGTGGCGCCCATGGAGATGTACAAATTGTTCTTGGATCACAAGCAATGTGTCGAACTTCGACCGAGGGCATGAGTCTAGCTGCAATCGCCGGATACTCAAGTAAGTAGCCTGTGCCGGACACGCTATCCGTATATTTATCATAAAATTGCCCTTAAAAGATTTATCCCTTAAGCAGAGGTGGACAGCGAAAGCAAAAACTAATTAATTATCGGCCCCCTCCACAGAGACCACGCGGATCCCGTGTTAACGAGGATCTTTGGAGGTTGCGCCTTTGGAAGAAAGAGGGGAACAAGGCTACCGCCTCCCTAAGGAGGCTGTCGGGAAAGGAGAATCGAGAATTCCTCTATCCGGGGAAGAAGGACCGCCTCGATGACCGGAGACCATGGTCTCAAAGCGGGGGAAGAAATCTTCGTCAGAGGGTCCTGCGCCGGGGGATGCCTCGGCCGCACTGTGCCCCCAAGGGGATCAGCCCTCCACCGAGCCGTAAGTAGAGAAGGGAGTTTTAAAATAAGAGACATCCCTGTTCTATTTCTGAGGAAGATAACCGAAATTTTACCTTGTAGTTCGGATCTCAGCCCTTCTCGTGAGCTCATCTTGAGGATCTTCGTGGGAGATGATGGAGGCGAGGCCTACTCCCCTGCGTACCGCCTTGCAAGGCGGGCGACCTGAGGTGTAAATCACGGAGGATTTCTCGAATCCGGCGGGGCGGAAGGCAATAGTATAGCCCCCAAGGTCCTCCACGTCCGGCCTTGAAAAAGGCCATCAGACGAGTCCGGCACCGTCGGTGCAGCGGTCGGAGCTGAAGGATCTGCTTCGGGTGGCGTCTATCTCGGAGAAGAACACCATGCGTTGATGGATACGGTGATTGAAAGGATTTCATCCGCGGAGGCCGGGTTATCACGAGGCCATCGAGTTTATTGACAGAGTTTTGAGGTACGAAATGATGTACCTTTGACAGTTCGCATATATAAGATCGCCCTGTGTAGATAGTAGCCCACGAGACTCGGTGCGTTGTCAAAAATGACGGCGCGCCAGGATCATAATCCCAGGTATAATATGTACGCCCTTCGTATGTAGGTGGCGAAGTGTTGGTGGCTAGCGGATGATGAATTGCGAGCTAAGCGGCAACGGCGTGGCGGATGCCAACATCGGCTTGTCAACAAAGCTGCTTGATGAGGCACAAGGTATGTAATTTCTCCGAAGACACACTGGTAAGAGGAGCTTGATGCCCGTATCTTACAACATGTAGCTCAAGGCGTAGCAAGAAGGATTTACGGCGCCGTTCTTTGGGGAGTCTCGTAAAGTCAACATACCAACTACCCATCACAATCCTTATCTCCCATTACATTATTTGCCATTTGCCTCTCGTTTCCTCTCCCACTTCACCCTTGCCGTTTTATTAGCCCTCTCTTTTCGTTTGCCTTTCTTTGCGCTTGCTTTTGTTTTGCTCGTGTTAGTTTGCTTGTTTGTCGTTATGTCGAAATGGAAATTATTGCCGATATGGACAATAATAATATCATAGAAAATTTTGATGCTCTATTTGAAGAACCCCTACCTTGCATACAAAAAGATTTTGAATTGGTAGTGGTAATATTATTGGAAAAGGTTATTCAAGATTTGTTTACTTGTCTTTGGTGCTTTGCCTTCTATGGGCGGTTCTATTCTCCATAGAACTAGTAGTCTTCACAGACGCTATTGCCATGCTTATCGTTGAACTTGAAAGACAATTTATGCACATGCATCCTTGCATACAAAGATTTTTCCTTGAATTTTCTAATATTAAGCATTCTTGTGTTAAGCGTCGCTACTATCTTTTTGGCTAATGAGTTCAGATTTATAATAAAAGGCCAAAGAATTTTTAGCATTATAGGGTTGTTGGCCGTCCTCCATAAAGCTATCCTCTTTGACCAAGAAGAAATAATCGTTTTCAATCTCTAGATTATGTTGCTTTCAATGAAAACCTTAGAAAAAGGTTCCTACCAATGTTCTAGTTGATAGAATTTCTGAACTTAATGATGATTTGGCTATTCAAAATAATGAGCTAGGATATTCTCTCAGTATAGGTTCACCAAGTTCTGCCAAAGAATGCTTATAATGATGAATTGGTTGTGCATTACGAAGGGCGAAGAGAACCTATACCTCTAAAATAGATCTTGGGGACTTCTGTCCCTTTAAATTTAACCCTTTTGATTACTTTTGCTTGCCCAAAGAAAACTTGCTGCGAACATAGAGTATGAGATGAGCTTTACCGATCTATCCTATTACTATGGCAATACCTAGATCTATCCTTGCTTTTATGCCTAGCTAGGGCATTAAACAATAGCGCTTGTTGGGAGGCAATCCAATTTTATTTTAGTTTTTTGTTTGGTTTAGGAATAGATAATTCATCTACCTTCTGTTTAGATGTGGTTCTATGTTTTAATTAGTGTTTGTGCCAAGTTAAACCTATAGGATCTTCTTGGATGATAGTTATTTGATCTTGCTGTAATTTCCAGAAACTTTGGTTCACGAAAACAATTGTTAAAAATCACCAGAACGTGATAAAATAGTGATTCAATTCCTTCTGATCAATAAACAAATTACCTAGGTCTTCCTATATTGGCTGAATTTTGGAGTTCGAAGTTTGCGTTAGTTACAGATTACTACAGACTGTTCTGTTTTGACAGATTCTATTTTTAGTGTGTTGTTTGCTTATTTTGATGAATCTATGGCTAGTAAAATAGTTTATAATCTATAGAAGTTGGAATACAGTAGTAACACAAATATAAATAAAGAATGAGTTCATTAAAGTACCTTGAAGTGGTCTTTTGTTTTCTTTCATACGAGATTTTTGTTGAGTTTTGTGTTGTGAAGTTTTCAAGTTTAGGGTGAAATCTTTTGATGGATTATGGAACAAGGAGTGGCAAGAGCCTAAGCTTGGGATGCCATGGCACCCCAAGATAATCAAGGACACCAAAAGTCAAAGCTTGGGGATGCCCGGAAGGCATGCCTTCTTCAAATCCACTTCCATCGGTAACTTTACTTGGAGCTATATTTTATTCACTACATGATATGTGTTTTGCTTGGAGCATCTTGTATTATTTGCGTCTTTGCTTGTTAGTTTACCACAATAATCCTTGCTGTACACACCTTTGAGAGCCATACATGAACTTGAATTTGATAGAATACTCTATGTGTTTCACTTATACCTTTTGAGCTATATAGTTTGCTCTTGTGCTTCACTTATATCTTTTAGAGCACGGTGGTGGATTTGTTTATAGAAACCTTTGGTATCTCATGCTTCACTTAGATTATTTTGAGATTCTTAAATAGCATGGTAATTTGATTAAATAATATTAATATGCTAGGTATACAAAAATAGTAAAAGCTTTCTTATGAGTGTGTTGGATACTAAGAAAAGTTTGATGCTTGATAATTGTTTTGAGATATGGAGGTGATAATATCAAAGTCGTGCTAGTTGAGTAGATGTGAATTTGAGAAATGCTTGTGTTGAAGTTTGAAAGTCCGTAGCATGCACGTATGGTAAGCGTTATGTAACAAATTTGAAACATGAGGTGTTATTTGATTGTCCTCCTTATGAATGGCGGTCGGGGACTGACGATGGTCTTTTCTACTAATCTATCCCCTAGGAGCATGCGTGTAGTGCTTTGGTTTTTGATGGCTTGTAGATTTTGCAATAAGTATGTGAGTTCTTTATGACTAATGTTGAGTCCATGGATTATCGCCTCTCACCTTCCATCATTGCTAGCCTCTTGATCTGTGCATTGCCCTTTCTCACATTGAGAGTTGGTGCAAACTTAGGGTGCATCAAACCCCGTGATATGATACACTCTTTCACATAAACCTCCTTATATCTTCCTCAAAACAGCCACCATACCTACCTATTATGGCATTTCCATAGCCATTTGAGATATATTGCCATGCAACTTTCCATCATACCGTTCTTCATGACACATTCATCATTGTCATATTGCTTAGCATGATCATGTAGTTGGCATAGTATTTGTGGCAAAGCCACCATTCATAATTCTTTCATACATGTCACTCTTGATTCATTGCATATCCCGATATGCAGAAGATATTCATATAGAGTCATACTTTGTTCTAGTATCGAGTTGTAATCATTGAGTTGTCAATAAATAGAAGTGTGATGATCAACATTTTCTAGAAATTGTCCCAAGTGAGGAATAAAAAGAGATAGGCCATAAAAAAAGAAGGCCCAAAAAATGAGAGAAAAAAGAGAAGGACAATGTTACTATCCTTTTACCACACTTGTGCTTCAAAGTAGCACCATAATCATCATGATAGAGAGTCTCTTGTTTTGTCACTTTCATATACTAGTGGGAATTTTTCATTATAGAACTTGGCTTTTATATTCCAACAATGGGCTTCCTCAAATGCCATAGGTCTTCGTGAGCAAGCAAGTTGGATGCACACCCATAGTTTCTTTTGTTGAGCTTTCATACATTTATAGCTCTAGTGCATCCGTTGCATGGCAATCCCTACTCCTTGCATTAACATCAATTGATGGGCATATCCATAGCCGTTGATTAGCCTCGTTGATGTAAGACCTTCTCCTTTTTGTCTTCTAACCCCCATCATCATATTCATTCCACCCATAGTGCTATGTCCATGGCTCGCTCATATATTGCGTGAAAGTTTATAGGTTTGAGATTACTAAAGTATGAAACAATTGCTTGGCTTGTCATCGGGGTCGTGCATGATGAGAGCATTCTTGTGTGATGAAAATGGAGCATGACTAAACTATATGATTTTGTAGGGATGAACTTTCTTTGGCCATGTTATTTTGAGAAGACATAATTGCTTAGTTAGTATGCTTGAAGTATTCTTATTTTATGTCAATATGAACTTTTGTCTTGAATCTTTGGATCTGAATATTCATACCACAATTAAGAAGCGTTACATTGAAATTATGCCAAGTAGCACTCCATCAAAATTCTCTTTTATCATTTACCTACTCGAGGGCGAGCAGGAATTAAGCTTGGGGATGCTTGATCGTCTCAATGTATCTATAATTTTGATTGCTCCATGCTATATTATCTCTGTTTTGGACCATATTGGGCTTTATTTTCGCTTTTATACTTTTGGGACTAACCTTTTAACGGAGGCCCAGCCCGAATTCTTTGTTTTTGCCTATTTCGGTGTTTTGAAGAAGCGGAATATCAAGCGAGTCAAGCGGAATGAAACCTTGAGAGCGTGATTTTCTCATCAGATAAGATCCAGGAGACTTGGACCCTCGGTCAAGAAGAAAGGAAGGCGGACCCGAGGTGGGCGGTAGCCCACCTCGTGCCCCAACTCCAAGCGTACTCCTTCCTCCTATACCCCCAGATCAGATCTGGAGCCAAAACCTAATTCCACGCATAACTTTACGTATCCACGAGATCCCATCTTGGGGCTGTTCGAGCTGCGGAAGGAATCCACCATGGAGTTCTACATCATCATCATAGCCTCTCCGATGAAGTGTGAGTAGTTTACTTCAGACCTTGGGTCCATAGTTAGTAGCTAGATGGCTTCTTCTCTCCTTTTGGATCTCAATACAATGTTCTCCCCTCTCGTGGAGATCTATTTGATGTAATCTTCTTTTTGCGGTGTGTTTGTTGAGACCGATGAATTGGGTTTATGATCAAGATTATCTATGAGCAATATTTGAATCTTCTCTGAATTCTTTTATGTATGATTGGTTATCTTTGCAAGTCTCTTGAATTATCCGTTTTGTTTGGAACTAGATTGGTAGTTCTTGCAATGGGAGAAGTGCTTAGCTTTGGGTTCAATCTTGCGGTGTCCTTTCCCGTGTGATAGGGGCAGCAAAGGCACGTATTGTATTGTTGCCATCGAGGATAACAAGATGGGGTTTTATCATATTGCATGAATTTATCCCTCTACATCATGTCATCTTGCTTAAGCGTTACTCTGTTTTCATTAACTTAATACTCTAGATGCATCTTTGGATAGCGGTCGATGAGTGGAGTAATAGTAGTAGATGCGGGCGAGAGTCGGTCTACTTGTCTCGGACATGATGCCTATATACATGATCACCTAGATACTCTCATAACTATGCTCAATTCATCAATTGCTCAACATTAATTCGTTCACCACCGTAAAATACTTATGCTCTTGAGAGAAGCCACTAGTGAAATCTATGGCCGGTCTATTCTCATCATATTAATCTTCCTCACGCTTTATTATTGCTTTGCTTTTTACTTTGCCTTTTATTTTACCTTGCATCTTTATACCAAAAATACCAAAAATAATATCTATCATCTCTATCGGATCTCACTCTTGTAAGTGACCGTGAAGGATTGACAACCCCTTATCGCGTTGGTTGTGAGGTTATTTGCTTTGTGTATGCATCATCCTCTCCTCTTGGGAAAACCAGCGCAAGCTCAAGACGGCAATGGCGAACCGCGTTTCCGGTCATAACCAATAGTGGAACCTGGATGCTCATATTGGCTCCTACATATTCTCACAAGATCTTTATCGGTCGGACACGCATAACAACATATGTTGTTCCCTTTGTCATCGGTATGTTACTTGCCGAGATTCGATTGTCGGTATCTCAATACCTAGTTCAATCTAGTTACGGCAAGTCTCTTTACTCGTTCGTAATACATCATCAACCTTCTTTCATTAGTTGCAATGCTTTGAGGCTTAAGTGATGTGCATTACCGAGTGGGCGATACCTCTCGACAATCGGAGTGACAAATCATAATCTCGAAATCGCCAACCCAACAAGTACGGAGACACCTGTAGAGCACCTTTATAATCACCCGATTCGTTGTGATGTTTGGTAGCACACAAAGTGTTCCTCCGATAGCGTGAGTTGCATAATCTCATAGTCATAGGAACATGTATAAGTCATGAAGACAGCAATAGCGAGAATACTAAGCGATGCGTGTGCTAAGCTAACGAAATGGGTCAAGTCAATCACATCATTCTCCTAATGATGTGACCCGTTAATCAAATGACAACTCATGTCTGGCTAGGAACATAACCATCTTTGATCAACGAGCTAGTCAAGTAGAGGCATACTAGTGACACTCTTTTGTCTATGTACTCACATGTATTATGTTTCGGTTAATACAATTCTAGCATAAATAATAAACATTTATCATGAAATAAGGAAATAAATAATAACTTTATTATTGCCTCTGGGCATGTTTCCTTCAACAGGCTTACGGACCGTCAGTTCTCGATCGGGCTCTAAGTTACTTTGCAACACTTGTAAAAAGCCTTGAGAAGTCAAAAATTACGCATAGGTCCAGCAGATTCAACATCTCCGGATACCGTCCGATTTAGAATCCGACAGCCCGGATGCCCGTATCACGGTATGTAAGTGCAGGAGCACGGATACCCTCCTCACCCCACCCTTCTTGCTCCGATCCCATCTCCCCACCGGCCTCAACTTTGGCGGCAGAGCGAGGATCAACAACTCTCCTTTGCCTTCTCAATGTGCGCCCACCACGCCTCGCGTCCTCCTTCATTCCGTCCCGATTGGTCCGCGTAGCCACCGCACCATCGGGGCCGGAGGTGCAACCACCGCCGCCCGAGGAGTTCGCCGTGTACCGGCAATGCGTGAGCTGCGCGTGTACCGGCAATCGTGAGCCACGCGTGTACCGGCAATGTGTAGACGCCGCGCGTGTCTGCGGCAATCGTGAGCCACCGCGCCTCCCGGCGATGCGGAGCCGCCCCATCGGCGAGGATGAGGCGCCGTCACGCTGATCCTCGGCGCATCTGCATCGAAGCCTCCCTAATGCTCGAAGCCTCCCTAATGATCTCGTCCATGGAGCGGAGTATTGTTGTTCGCCACTCCTTTTGTTCATCACCAAGCGAAACAGGCGGTGTGTCTCCTTCCTTGATGATCTCACATACACCGTAGAGTATTTTGTTTAGTTTTATCTGACATCACCACATGGCTATTGCTAATTTCCATGGGCCCCTTTCATGTTATTGGTGATGGAATTCATACATGTCCATTTACTCCCCATCTCATGGCTGGAGTTTGGTCCTAATTACAGGCCCGGCTTTGAATTAGTAATTAGGAGGCACTAACATGTTGGTTGAGAAGAAGGAAAAGAACTAGCATATTTAGATCGATAACCTCTAATGAACCTCTAGGTTCCGGTGCATATAAAAGAATATCCATTGTTTGGGTTTTTCGTGCAACTTGCCCAAAGCCACCATATGCACTTTGCCAATGTCACAACTTTTAGTTTTAGATATATACATTATTCATATTATGCTTGTCGAATATATAATTATCACTACAAAAAATACACTTCCGTGATGATACGTGTTTGTCACGGATGAGGTCGCGTTTTTTGTCATGCATGTACATCCATGACAAATTTATAGCGAGAATCAAGATAGTCATACGTGATGTCGTAGAAGTGTTCCATGACATTACCAAAATTATCATCGCAGTGTCCACTTCCATGACGATAAATCACGCGTCCGAAGTGCTTTCATCAAGGGTGACCGACCGTGGCATCCATCGTAGCGAACGCCGTTAAGCTATCGGTCGGATTTTGGATCCGATAACCCGTTAACGTGACCGATTTTCCACGTGTAAAATTCTCATTGGCCTTTAGTGGCGGCCCATTATGGTCTGCAGAATCTTGTGGGCCTTTAATTTGGGCCGGCCCAAAGTGGGCCACAAAGTTTGAATGGGCCGGCAAAGGCCCATAAGATTTGCGGAGACCATAATGGGCCAGCCAGCTAAAACCCTAAAATTTAGCGGACCATAATGGGCGGCCCATAAAACCCACAAGATTTTGGGACCACAATGGGGCCCGACTAAAAGCCCACAAGATTCTGGAGACCATAATGGGCGGCCCGACTAAAGGCCCAACATTCTCTATCAAATCGGCCGTCAACGGCCTGGTCTAAACTTGTCATCAATGGCCCATGGTCGCCGGCCCGTTAACGATCCGCTAAGTAATTGGGCGAATTACGACCGGTGTATTTCCGGCTGTTAAAGGTCCGCTTCATTTGAGCCCATTCACGAGCCAAAACTTTCGGCCCATAAGCGACAGTGAAGGATTTGGGTCATATTCGGCCATGTCGTCATTGACTGTTAGAGGCCCACTAAAGATTTGGGCCACTTTGGCTGTTGTCATTCGGCTGTGCGCGGGGCGTAAACCATGGGCCATATGTATTTAACGTCATATCGGGCCCATTAACCCCATATAAAAATGATGATATTCTAGCCCGACCGAAGTTAGGCTGTTAAAGGCCCATGTATTAGGTCGGCGCATTCTGACCTTCAATTTCGGCTGTCAAATATCCGCGTCGTAAATGGGCCACCATTTGGCTGCTAAGTCGATGGGTTATTTGGCACAACAGGGCCAATCTCACTTCGGTCTAAAGGCCCATGTTTTTATGGGCTCGAGATATTTATACACATAAGCGGCCTATTTTCTTGAGGCCCAAATTATGTTTAGGCTGTTAAAGGCCCACTGTGGGCACAGGCCTACGAAAATTTGAAAGCTTATGCTAATTTAAGCCCGAGATATTTTAGTGGGCTACATGCCAATTCGGCCAATGTCGTTTAAGCCCAGTTGGAATGGGCTGACGAATGTTGGCATGTTGGGCT
Organism: Aegilops longissima; assembly: GCA_021605205.1. Lineage (NCBI taxonomy): Eukaryota > Viridiplantae > Streptophyta > Magnoliopsida > Poales > Poaceae > Aegilops > Aegilops longissima. The sequence goes on from JAHIAM010003205.1 coordinate 25,136, forward strand.
CCTCTGAAGCTTCGGCGAATACATTACTAAGATAAACCTACACTATACAAAAATAGCGTAAATAATACGCAGCTGTGGCGGCATCATAAATGTTGTATCACAACAAAATAAATTCAATCATACAACAAAGGCTGTTGGCATAAAGTTTCTGATCCTTCGGATAAAAGCACCATCGGATGTATAGAAGCACAGATCATTTGACCCGAGTGCTAATGTTTGGTACAGAGATCGATGGAGCAACCACGATCTCCACCTTTTTTCGCCATTGCTCTTCAACAACAGGCGAATGTCGATAGTATGGTTTCAAACCATTCATATCTTGCGACATTTCTCAACCACTATTCTTGTTTCGAAACAACGTCCATTAGGGATTGGACTTGTATGCGAACCGCAGATATATCACTCTTTCTAGAAGAAGATTTTGTTGATAGGTGATTTGGGCGAGGTTACCTTGACAACCAACCTAGAATTACGCGAGGAAGGTGCTTTTGCCTTTGTTAGTGGAGAATCTTGGCCTGCTGCAGCAAGAGGTGACATTGTGCCTGTAGTAGCCTCGTCACCTTCATTGGTTGTGGCTGTTCAATCATTTGTTCCATAGCTTCAAAGTTTGAACTTGTAGATTAGTGTACGGATAAGTTACTAATGAGATAAAAACAAACAAAAGTAGGTTAAACATTTATACATAACTTATTTTGGTGAACTCTTGTAATATATTAGCATGTATTGTAGTGCCAACTACATAATAAAATCACTTTCGGACATATGTCCATGTAGCATGCCTCTTGTATTGTCTATTTCCTCACATTCATTGACATCTAAGGATAAAGAGACATGGTTTAAAGTAGGATGAACATAGTATGAGATCATTCATATCATGAACGGATATAAAACAAAGCGGCTATTCATCATTGTGCGCGTGAACATAACAACTAGATTACAGATCAAGATCAAAGAATATCCTTCATCTCTTTTAAACCATGTAAGGTGAAATGATATGTTAAGACAATTGTGTATAAAAGTGAGCGAATGTGACATTGGCTGCAAACCAAGTAGTTAAATGAACACATCACGTACCAATCAGTTCAAGGCGGAGGTAAGGACTTACAACTTGCGGCTTGAGCGGTGTGCTCATGCCCTTCATCTTCTTGGTGTGGCAATCCTTGAAGATTTACCTTGCATTGGTTCGAGTTCTTTTTGGTCCATACGGGCTTTCCTCGTATTTGGAACAAGTCAATATAGATACGATAATATGGCACAAAAGAAGGAAGTAGCAGCTATTTACATAAGCCTCGCGATGTGCAATGTAGCTACGAGATCACATTATGCGGAATTTCACTTTAGAATGGTTGGTTTGTTCTTCAAATAGTTAGCATAGAAGAAGATACACTTTTAAGGCACATACATAAATACAAGTTCAATATGTGGTGCGATCAAATACATATAGCCTACGATACTTTGGATCGGACCGGTGTTTAACGAGTGTCCGGTCTTCATATGTAATATATTCCTTGGAGATGTTTGGGCGATTTCATTGTTAGCCTTGCCTAAAGTGAGATTTTCTAAGGTGGTACCGATCTTGTCATGAGAGCAGATTGAAAAACATGAGTGCATGCTTGTTTAGTTGCATCATCTTTGGATCAACTTGAACCTCATTTGTTGAAAAAGAATGTGAGTCTTATTAGGAGGAAGCTAGAAAGTATGGGACGAGCAAGACAATATTACTAATTGCGATGAATAACATTACTTACGGATAAATGGTCAAGGAAGGTGTTAAAGCTGGGTATTGTCTTTCTCATTCTGTCTTGGATCCCGTTGGAGGATCTGCATGACACCTAACGCAGCGGCTGCCTCGATACTAATTTGGTGACTCTGTAGCATCACGTGGCCTTTTAAACCTGCCTCAAAATGGATCTCCATTCTTCCTCCTTTAGATTTTGTTAATCTGTCAAGCATTATCACGATGTCATTTCCGCTTGCGCCGTGGTGCTAGTTCAACGAATATGGGAAGTGTTAGTGTACATCAAGCGTGAGAGTACATATAAAGGCATGCAAGCGCAACTTGACTCGGTCAGTACCGTCTTGGTGTTGATGCTCATGAGGTTCATCTGATCTTGCCAAGTCTGTTGTGTCGGCGATGCTTGAAAATAGTGTTAGATGTGAAGGCAGCTTGGGAGGCGGCGATTCGAACAAGCGACGATATGCGGTTGAGATCTTTGATGCAGTTAAGCGGATCTTTGCTGGTGGAGCAAGTGATCTGTGTTTGTAGATTTAGCGATGGACTTGGACCTTCTCTTTTACTAAGTACCAGCGAATCTCAGCAGAGAACCTTTTCCGTTTCACCGACGAGTAATAGCACTCCCTACTATATTATTTTCCTTGCTCTTTTTGACTTTGCCATGTCATTGTACCCACAACAAAAGAATAAAATCACTCTTGAACTCATTGATGCATGATCTGGACAAGCAATACTTTGATGTAAGACAACCGTATGAGGATGGAATATGTAAGAAAAGCAGGACAGCATGACATATTCACACTACGATGTGCAAACTAAGCGAAGGATTTTCAAGAAAATAGAAGTAATGCAAGCTAGACACCATATGAAAGATGCAACCAATATTACTGCCAGAGTTAAAAGTGTCTTGTCATAAGTGGCAATTCGAAAAATTAGAAGCGATTACAACGTGAAATCAATGCAAGATGCAACCACTATCAAACTGACATGTTAAGCGTCCAATCATGAGTTCTTGATCACGGGATACACAACAGCATACTTTGATGTAAGAACATGGTATGATAGATAGATGCGGTGTATTCTAGACGAAAGCCATGTCATATGCACATGTATAACGTATAAACTCAGCAGTGCAATTTAATCAAAATAGAAGAAATACAGGCTAGACAACATATGCAACATGAAACCAATTATCCACTATCAACTTGAAAGCACGCTGCGATGGTGGAGTCACGGAGATGAACTCATCATGTAGACTTGGACTTCAACTTCATTAGCGATGGGCAAATCTAGAAGTCTCTTTTTGCGTCGGTGCGGTACCACCAACATCCCTAACCTCTTTTCCTTCCTATTTTACGATATTGCCTTATGAAGTCAAAACCACAAGAAGATGAATAAAATTAGCTCGCATAACTGGTTGATGCATGATCTGAATGAACACTACTTTGATGTAAGGCAAGCGAGGATAGGAGGATGGAATATATACAAAAAGACATCGTTTCATATTCACACGCATATGATAGGAGGATGGAATATGTATGAAAAAACAGATAGCGGAAGGCATTTCAACAAAATTAGAAGAAATGAAACCTAGGCACCATATGAACATGCAACCAATATCACTCTATCGGGTAAAAGTGTATACGTCATAAGTGCCATTTCAAGAAATTAGAAGCGGTACAAGCTAGAAGACAATGCAAGATGCAACCTACATCACAGTCCCAAGTTAAATGTGTGTTTATGGGTAAGTGATCGTTGCGGCTATAAGTTGTAAGCTACTGAGATGCAATTCTACATAATCGAAAGCAATACAAACTAGACATCATCTGAAAAGCAACCACGTATAACAGTTCCAAGTAAGAGCAAGCACCTGTGATGGTGGAGTAAGGAGATGTGCTCATCATGTACCGTATGTTCTATAAAGGAACCGTGTCATATTCACGGCATTATGTGTAAAGTGGCAGATGCAATTCAAGTTAGAAGCAATATAAGCTAGACATCATCGCAACATGCAACCACATATAATAGTGTCAAGTTAGAGCAAGCACATGGTGGTGGAGTGGGGATATGTGCTCATCATCTACAGCTCGTTGGTATCGCCTTGTGTTGTCTTCTTGAATCTTGTTGGGATGGCGGAGTAGAATCTGTAGAGACCCCTGTTTGAGTTGCTCAGGACCACCATCATCCACTGCGGACTAATTTCCTTCAGCTGTAATGATTTTGCATTGTGAAGTCAAACCGATAAGAAAAGGAATAAAATTCGCTCTTGAGAACTCATTCATGCATAATCTTGTGAACACTACTCGGATGAAAGGCAAACACATGATCGAGGATGGAATATGTATGAAAAACAGGATGGTGTGACATATTCACACCTATGATGTAATAATAACTAAGGACATTTCAACAAATTAGAACCTTTGCAAGCTAGACACCATATGAAAGATGCAACCAATATCACTCATGAAGTTCAAAGCGTATGGCGTTTCAACAAATTAGAAGCGGTATATGCTAAAAATCATATGCAAGACACAACCAATATCACGTTGGCGACTCAAGGTGCCTTATCATAAGTGATTGATGTGGGATATACAAGAATAGTAGTCGATGTAGAAACAGAACACATGTCATATTCACGGGCATTATGTGTAAAATAGCAGAGATGAAATTCAACAAAGTTAGAAGCAATACAAGCTAGACATCATCATAACATGCAACCACATATAATAGTGCCAAGTTAGAGAAAGCACCTATGATGGTGGAGTAGGGAGATGTGCTCATAATCTACACAACTCGTTGTTGTCTAGCCTTGCGTTGTCTTGCGAATCTTGTTGGGAGGATGGGAGTAGGGATTTTCTGAAAACATTTTTTAGGTTTTATTTTGGCCGGGAATAATGCTCATCATCTACATTTTATTTTTCTGATAATTTTAGTATATAAAACTTTTATTCCGAATTGATTTGATTTCCTTTTTATTGCTTTAGTTTCCTAATTTTAAAAATAGGAATGGAATCGTTTTATTAGGAAAAACCTGCTGGCCCATTAAGCACTTTCCTATTCTAGCCGACAAGAGATCATCTCCTTCCTCTGTTTCCTCTCCGTTCTGAAGCTTTCCATGTCCATGGAGGCAATCTCCACCTTCGATCTCCTCGTCTTTCCATCCCAGCGCCTCCGAGACCGCCTATAAAACCCCTCCCCTCCTCGTTCCATTTTCCCATCACCGCCCCTCCTGCCCGTAGCCTTCTGCCACCGTCCTCCTTTTCCTGCCTAAAGCGTTCACGGAGGCTCTCTGGAACCTCCCCATCGCCCGCGCCACCTCCCAGCGTCGACCCCTCCTCCGCCACCCCACCCTGCGCGACCTCGCCCCCTCGCCGGAGCAGCCCTCCACATCGCCGTCTCCCTCCTGCCATCTCTGCCTCACGTCAGGTAACTCCGTTTTCGTTTTTCAGATTTATTTCCGTAACAGATTTAGTTCCGTTCTTGTTTAGCTTATAACTTTTGATCTAGAAGTCCAATGATGCTGATTCTTTTGCATTAGATCACAATTTTCTTGTAGTTTCAAAATATATAATTTGTCTATGTTTGGATTTATAAAAATTGAGTTAGATCAGATTTGAATTAAAGCTTGTTTTGCTTATTCGGGAGTTTAAAATAGATTTTTATTTAATTCTTTTTGCTCCTAGTTGTAATGAAATATTTTCTGTTTAGTTAACATAAAAACATGATTAGGTGATGTTAAGAAAATTTTGTTATATAAAACTATTTTTTGTTGTTATTTGAAGTAGGAAAACTTTGAGTTGTTTTCTTTAAGTTTTCCCTTTGGGTTTTGCTTTTGTTGGTTTGGTGTGTTACTTTGTTATGTTATTGTGTTAAGTGATGTTATGCTATGTGCTTATTATAGTTATTGTTTGCCTCGGTAGAATTTCGGTCGAAGATTGCTACTCTGAAACCCTAGTTTTGAAGATGTCAACAAAGGCAAGTTCACTTTGATCATTGCTTTCATACCTATGTTTTATTGCATTTAGTGGCATCCTTGCAACCACCCCTCGTAGTGTTATTGAATCCTTGTAGTTGAGTAGTATGCATGAGTAGGAACCCATCACCCTGTTACCAAGCCGGGGCGTTATTTATTTTAATGCTACGCTATAGTAGGCGGGGTTTGGTATGAGTACTCGGGAGTGGTGTGAGAATGGAGGATTCACGTCAATGGCGACAACTCCATGATGGAATCTGCAAGGACTGCATCTTCAAGACCTCAAGACTTCAAGACTCAGACAAGAATTCAATACACACTACGGGTGAAGGATTTGTTGACGGCACCGAGAAACCAAGTGGTTGGTCGGGATGCATGGAGAAGCGCCATGACATCTTATGGAAAGCTTCACCCCACTCAAAGAGACGGAAGAATACTTCATGCCCGAAGCTTACTCCTGCAACCGCAAGTCATTATGGGCTCGCTTGGTTGACCTTAGTTGTGACTCTGGCTGGGACTGCTAGCAGATGTAGAACTACGGTAGGATTGGATGGGTACCGGACAGGGTCGAGGAACTTTGAAGACCATGTTTCGTCATCTTGTTCTCAAACACTCAAGTGCGAGAACGAAGAGAGGGATCGAATCTTGGGTAAAGTGTACAAACCTCTCGCAGAGGGTTATAACCTAATCGATTAGCCGTGTCCCCTTACGGACAATTTGAGCATCCGACTTGGATCTATCTCGAACTCTCAACACCGGATTGATAACATAATTATGGGCAACTTATGATGATTTTGGGTTATGAGACATCGTTGGCGGAACCATGTCATGATAGAAAACTCCTTAGTACAGACTTCATTCTATTTTTGATGTAGGGAAAACAAAATCAGCTTTTACGCAAATAAAACTCAGACATGAGCCACAAAGCCAAATTGCATATAGTATAGTTTTACCATCTGTTTATTCATGTTGTGATCTTGCCGTACATTCAATGTACGATTCTACACGGCTGCAACGTATCATGTTGCAGATATTTTCTCGACGAGTAAGAGTTACGATACAGTGGTTACGGTTCACTCAACCTGCCGATGGCGCTGATGGGACTCCACACCCGCTTGATTGTTTCGCTTGAGTATTATGAGGTATATATCAGTTTTACGTTATTTATGCATGTGATTGCACTTTGATATATACATTGATGTACTCGTGTGCCAGATACCGATCCGTGGATGGCATAGAAACACGAGGCTTGACCGTTCGAGGTCGGGTCGCCACAGATATGGTATCGAGCACATGTTGACTGTAGGATGACCCTAGAAATCGGAAAGCCCTTAGGACAGGAAATCTCTAAAACTTTATTTTCAAAAGGATCCTTTACTTCGCCTTCTGATTATATCAAATAGACCCTCTCACCTCAAATAGTTAGAATATACCCTTATCCTTTGATCACCCGGAGGATCAACTGAAGACGCTCCAAGAAGGATTTGATATCGGAGAACTGATGACCCCTTCAGAGTAAAGAGGATTTCTCCATTAGAATTCACAACAGTTGAAGACTCAAGACTTGAAGGATCTGAAGAATTATTTGACCTTTAGAAGACCAAACCCTGCTATACACCCACGTTAGATGCGATTTGTGAGCTGTCATTTGTTTGATGTTTTCCGACAGCCCCAAAATAAAACTTGTTTCTTCAAAACTATTGGTTGTGTATGTGTGTATATCCTCCCCACCTCTCTCATCTCACCCTAAAACCCTTGAACCCCATAGATGATGAATGAAGTTGGACTGATATTCTCTGGACCGAAGACTCAGCCCGAGGCAGAGCTATGGATGCAGAACATGGAAAATCACTTCGGGAGCAATTTGGTTTCAAGGAAGTATGAGGTTCAATATGCTCTTCAGTACTTTACAGAAAGTGCTGCAACCTGGTGGAGAATGCATCAAGCCATACAAGGATTTAAAGGAGCAAGAACTTGGGAGGAATTCAAGAAGACCCTGATGAGATCACTTATCCGAAGCACCATGATAACCAAGAAGAAACCTTGTGCCTGCAAGATTTGCGGAGAAATAGGACACACCCAGGAGGAACACAAAGATGGATGCCCTCATTGTGAGGAGAAACACCCAGCTGAGGAATGCCCAACTAGCCAGGTGACTTGCTTCCTGTGTGAAGGAACCACCCACTACCCAGTAAAGGTCACATTTACTCCACGGTGCAACAAACTATTCAAGCAGAAGATGGAATGAAAGAAGCCTCAAGGAAGATCTAGAAGAACCAGAATGATGAAAGTGTTGAAGACCGGATGGAGAAGGTCTCAACAGATTTTACTCCAATGCCGCTATTCATGTGGAGAAGAAGGACATTTTCACAAGATTGCACCAAAGAAAGAAAGGAGTATCTGGATATTTCCGAAAGCAAGTGAAGTTTGACCCTGGAGATAGAAACCTGATCATTACAGAGAAATCCAGGAAGAGAAAAGGAAGGCAACCCGAGAACAACGTAATTTTTGCAGAAGGACCTAAGTCATATCACTTGTTACAGCAAGGATTTAGGTCATTACGCTAGTAAATGTCCGTAAAAGAAGCCAAGAATCCAAGGAGCCCAGATAATCACAAAGAAGCCCCGAGACATGTCGGAAGTCATTTGTTTCGCTGCAAGGAGGCAGGACATTATGCTATTAAATGTCCCGACAAGATGAAAGTGGAGTTGAGTAGTTGGGATTTTGATATGGATAATAAGAGTAGTAGAAAGCAATTTTTTTCATGAGCTCAATGAGTTGAGTTATGTAATAGATTTCTGAGTTTGTATAGTTCATGACTCAATAAAGTTGTAATGTCACATGCTGAAAAGCTTTAAGGAGTTGTCATATTTTATCTTGGAAATTAATATTCTGGATGAACATGGAAGAAAGTGAGTTGTGATGCATAAACAGGAAATTGAATTGAGTTTGAAGTTTTGTTTGATGATATGAATGTGTGCCCAGGAGATATGTACCTCATTCTGAGCACCACTTTTGTTATACAACTGCAGATGACGCACCTTTACGAAGTCTTTCCTTAAAGGTCCGGAAACCATCATGACCTCGACAAGTGATCATGATTACCCAAGATCCCTGAAGGACATGATGAAGCATATTCTTGAAGGAGATGCAGTCTACAAAGGCTACCCCTTCATGCAAAGGAGTGGAACTTGGTATGTGGAGGTACACCTCCACCGCTTGAAAGGAGTTTTCCAAAGAGGATGGGGCACTTTTTCATCTCACGGTGCCACAAGCAACTTTCTTCGACGCTGTTCGTGAAGCAGCCATGGAAGCCATACGCGATCGAGAAATACTTGAAGCAAGACTCGCTATACTCGTGAATACCTGCAAGTGCGAGATGATGAAGGAGAAGCTCAAGACCACCATGATGAAAAAGAAGATTGAAGATTTCAAGGCTCATGTCGCACACTCAAAGGATCAAGAATCCTCGAGGAGGATAAATGAATAAAGGAAGTAATGCCCACCATACCAAATCATGTGGGTGGCAGCATTTGTAACAAAGTACTTTGGAATTTGAATTTACTAAAATGGTTAAGGATGTAATGAAAGATTGATATGAAAATAATGATTTTATGGATAAACTTGTGCATTCTTTTGGTCATAGTACTCAGAAGCCACAAGATCAATGAAGAAAGAAATGTGTTATTCATGACGGTCCATAGAAGGAAGCTGAACAAAATAAGTTGGAGTTTTGTTTTGATATGATGGTATACTACTGGATTCAAAGGAGGTGTAACAAGAGAGTTACCCAAGGATGATTTAAAGCTGCACTAGTGTTGAAGTGGGCATAACCTGTGCCGTGGATTTTGAGAAGGAACAATTGTAACTTGATAAAGGAATACACTTGAAGAAGCAGGATCAAATCAGCATACGTTCAGTAGGAGGTTACGCAAAACCTAAGAGTGGTGAAGTAACGATGATGTTGTTTGGCTTGGTGAAACCATGGATTTACTCGAAACCAGTTCGGGAACAAGAGAAATTTCTGTAATGCTGTGAGAATGCCCAAGTGTTAGAATACGGATTCGATATTTACGATGTGGTAATTATTCAAGTACGGATGGATTGCCCCATACCAAGACTTCTATCATGAACTATCATATGTTGATGGAAAATCGAGAGACTTGAAAACCTTAGAAGAGTGTCGACGACAAGCCATAAAACCATAGAATGGTAGTACGATGGAACCCTTTACAGCAAATCGATGCCAATCGAGGCTATACGGTGAGGTTCCACCTAGACCGCTTTCTGCAGGAGAAACCATAAATTGTAGACCACCATGAGTATTTCGAAAGTTGTCTAGAATGGACACGAGCCTATCAGCTAAGAAGATCCAGTCCCGACAAATTTTCAACTTTGACGAACCGACCCAAGATTCCGAGGAAAACTCTATGCTCTCGATGCAGGAGCTATTTTAAGATAGGTGAAGAGACATGCATTGTCAACACTCTAGAGGAAGTATCTGAGTTTATTGGGACCGAACCTTGTTTTTAAGTGTGGTAGCACCCCGACCTTTCTGACCAAACGCTTGCAAGCAGACCCCAACCCCTAACCTTTCTTGTTAGTTTCTTCAATCTCGAGGACGAGATTCATTTATGTGTAGGTTTGTAACATCCCAAATTTTGGAATGTTAATATAATTAATTGAATTGTTTGTTTGTTTGCTTGAGTGAATTAAACTTGAGTGAAATTTGAACCTTTTCAAAAACTTTTGAAAGAGAGGAATAAAATGATTCCCTTCTCCGTAAATTCAAATTCATCCTATTAAAATCAATGAGAGAAGATGACATGACTTCTTCAACTATAAAGAATTTGAACGGAGTTTTGCAATTTAATTCTTTCAAATATTTGCACTTGCTTCTATTTTCTTCCCCAGAAATACTCGAAAATAAATTCTTGCAAGCAAGAAAGAGCGGAGGAAAATGACCTCCAAAATCAGGGGCATTTTGAAAATATTTGAGCCAAGAAAACCAAAGTTTTTATTTAAAAATTATTTGCAAAAGAAATAAAGCCTTTAGGATTTTCTGAAAACATTTTTTAGGTTTTTATTTTGGCCGGAATAATGCTCATCATCTACATTTTATTTTTCTGATAATTTTAGTATATAAAACTTTATTCAATTGATTTGATTTCCTTTATTGCTTTAGTTTCCTAATTTTAAAATAGGAATGGAATCGCTTTATTAGGAAAACCTGCTGGCCCATTAAGCACTTTCCTATTCTAGCCCGACAAGAGATCATCTCCTTCCTCTGTTTCCTCTCACGTGTTTTCCATGTCCATGGAGGAAATCTCCACCTCCCGATCTCCCTCGTTTTCCATCCCAGCCTCCCGAGACCGCCTATAAAACCCCTCCCTCCTCGCTCCATTTTTCCCATCACCACGCCTCCCTGCCTCTAGCTTTCACCACCGCCCTCCTTTTCCTGCCTAGAACGCTCACCAGAGCCTCCTGAACCTCCCCATCGCCCAGCGCCACCTCCCAAGCGCCACCCTCCTCCGCCACCCCACCTCGCCAGCGACTCGCCTCGCCGAGCAGCCTCCACATCGCTGCCTCCCTCCTGCCATCTCTGCCTCACGTACAGGTAACTCCGCTTTGTTTTTCAGATTTATTTCCGTAACAGATTTAGTTCCGCTCTTGTTTAGCTTATAACTTTTGATCTAGAAGTCCAATGATGCTGATTCTTTTATGCTAGATCACAATTTTCTTGTAGTTTCCAAAAATATATAATTTGTCTATGTTTGGATTTATAAAATTGAGTTAGATCAGATTTGAATTAAAGCTTGTTTTGCTTATTCGGGAGTTTAAAATAGATTTTATTTAATTCTTTTGCCTTAGTTGCTTAATGAAATATTTTCTGTTTAGTTAACATAAAAACATGATTAGGTGATAAGAAAATTTTGTTATATAAAACTATTTTTTTGTTGTTATTTGAAGTAGGAAAACTTTGAGTTTTTTTTCAAGTTTTCCTTTGGGTTTTCTTTTGTTGGTTTTGTGTGTTACTTTGTTATGTTATTGTGTTAGTGATGTTATGCTATGTGCTTATTATAGTTATTGTTTGCCTCGTAGAATTTCCGGAGCGAAGATTGCTACTACGAAACCCTAGTTTTCAAGATCAACAAGGCAAGTTCACTTTGATCATTGCTTTCATACCTATGTTTTATTGCATTTAGTGGCATCCTTGCAACCACCCCTCAAGAGTGTTATTGAATCCTTGTAGTTGAGTATGCATGAGGTAGGAACCCATCACCCTGTTACCAAGCCCGGACGTTATTTATTTTAATGCTACGCTATAGTAGACGGGTTTGGTATGAGTACTGGAGTGGTGTGAGAATGGAGGATTACGCCAATGACGATAACTCCATGATGGAATCTGCAAGGACTGCATCTTCAAGACCTCAAGACTTCAAGACTCGAGACAAGAATTCAATACACCACCGGGTGAAGGATTTGCTGACGGGCACCGGAGAAACCAGGTTGGCCGGATGCATGGAGAAGCCATGACATCTTGCGGAAAGCTTCACCTGACTCAAAGAGACGGAAGAATACTTCATGCCCGAAGCTTACCCGTGCAACCGCAAGTCATTATGGGCTCGCTTGGTTGACCTTAGTTGTGACTGGCTGGGACGGTGCTAGCAGATAGAACTACGGTAGGATTGGATGGGTACCGGACAGTGGTCGAGGAACTCTTTGAAGACCATGTTTCGGTCATCTTGTTCTCAAACACCAAGTGCGAGAACGTAGAGAGGGATCGAATCTATGGGTAAAGTGTACAAACCTCCGCAGAGGGTTATAACCTAATCGATTAGCCGTGTCCCCGGTTACGACAATTTGAGCATCGGACTTGGATCTATCTCGAACTCTCAACACCGATTGATAACATAATTATGGGCAACTTATGATGATTTTGGGTTATGAGACATCGGTTGGGAACCATGTCATGATAGAAAACTCCTTAGTACAGACTTCATTCTATTCCTTTGATGTAGGGAAAACAAAATCAGCTTTTACGCAAATAAAACTCAGATACAGAGCCACAAAGCCAAATTGCATATAGTATAGTTTTACCATCTGTTTATTCATGTTGTGATCTTGCCGGTACATTCAATGTACTGACCTACACGGCTGCAACGTATCATGTTGCAGATATTTTCCCGATTTAGTAAGAGTTACGATACAGGGTTACGGTTCACACTCAACCTGCCGATGGCGCTGATGGGACTCCACACCCGCTTGATTGTTTCGCCGAGTATTATGAGGTATATATCAGTTTTACGTTATTTATGCATGTGATTGCACTTTGATATATACATTGATGTACTCGTGTGCCAGCATTGATCCAGGATGGCATAGAAACACGTGAGGCTTGACCGTCTCGAGGTCGGGTCGCTGCTGGTGCAATTGATATCATCAACGCAGAGCTATGTTCACTGTCTCCAATCACGACACCGCACTTTTAGAGCGCTGAAATGCTTAGTGCTTATTCGAATTACACCGAGCGATTCTGCCTTTTCTTTTTCTGCATTCATCAACACCGCGCCGAGTCTCTGAAATACCCATGCATAAAAAACAATAGTGTGAGTATGGGTGAAGTGTGCACAATTAGTATAGTGTAAAGGTAGCGTATAGCAGGTCGGGAGAAATAAATGATGGAGACATATGATAGTTTCTACAACATGCATGGCACACTCAATTACTACAGATTCTATGAAAATAACAAATGACCGAAAGCAAATAGGTCAGTCCATTTTTTCTGCACCGCCCGATGTACAAGAACGGCAGATCGCTTCTTCATCTACCTCTGCCATTAAGGACGATCTTCTTCCTCAAATGCCAGCGACAACCGCCCAGATTCTCCCCTGCCTGCGCCCTCGACCACCTCACCGCATCATCGCTTGGCACCGCCTCCCGGCCATCCATTCAAGCCTCACGACTCATCAAAGAAGCAGCTCCCGCTCCTTACACCCCTATGATAGACACCCATGCGCCGCTTCCGGGAACAAAGCGGACTAGGTGTTCGCCGCCTAAGCGGTGCTGCTTTTTGTTTCGATTGACCCTGAATTGAAATCCAGGCGGCTATCACTTAGCAAAGGTGAAATAGTAAAAGGAGGAAACCTTGTGCATTTAGTATCGGAAGATGAGAAGAAGCGCCAACTAGTTTTTTCATGGGATGAATACGGTGTGAGCGGAGATGTAAGATTTGCACGAATAAGGAAGAGGAGTACCTCTTTTCTGCAGTAAAGAGCAGGTCTCTCCTTCTGTTTTTCCGACGATCTTGTTGTTCGCCGAAACCAGAAGTTGTGGAGGACGGTGCAGCTTGGACGAACCCATGGCCAAGTTGTTGAGTGCGGTGCGTGTGGCCGTCTGGCGGCAGCAGGAAGAAGATCCGAGGCAGCGAACGACGGCGAGGGGAACAGCTCCTGCAAGTGTGGACGGTTGCAACAATGGAGCCGAAGCAAGGAAGCGAGACGCGTGGTCGGAGTGGTTCTGCACGGCACACGCCGGCGTCAAGGGTGTGGGAGGCAGCTCTGCTCGGCCACTGCTAAGTCCTTGAGGGCGCGCGGTTGCGGTTATGCTGGACGACGACGCCGGGTACCGCTCACGGATGGGAGGGGGCGGCGTGGATTGGCCGCTATGGGGTGGAGGACGGAGGAGGCTGGGTTTCATGGTGGAGAGGGCGTTGCCGCCCACGAGAGTATGAATGGGAAACGGAGGGAGGCGGGAACTAAGGGGAACAATGTTTCGTTTGAGACGCGCTTGTTTGAAATTTGGGGAAAGTTACAAACTTTGCCCCATCTAAAATTCGGACATATTATGGTTGGGGGGACATTTATGTCGTGTCCCAAATGTATGGATAGATTTCGCCGAGCGATGGTGTTTAGGCGCCACGGCGATGAATGCTTCTCGGAGGCGGTTGAGACTAGCGCCTTGGTGAAGTTACAAACCTACCCTGTTTAGACCTTTGGACATCGCCGATAGGTTACACGGCCAGAGTCAGACAGTAATTTCCTACCACCAAAACATTAGTCTCACAAGGGTTTCGTGACCAGAGGTCTATTGGCACTTGCTCAATATTTGGGAGCGAAGCATTAACGCTTTTCTCTTGAATTGAACTTTCAGGATTTTTCATACTTCACAAATCTTTACTCTTGAAAATCCTAAAGCTACGATTATTTTGGAATGGAGGTACATTTAATATACATTGTACACGTGTATATATTAAAAATATGCAACTTACCTCAGTTCATGCATGGTTCCAGGTATAATCTCCTTGGTTGCAAAAAGTTAGATATGCGTATGAATATATATAGCATGTTCAAACTCACAACAAAGATTGATGACCCTTTACATCTGATTTACAAATGCCATTATCTCGGTTCAAATAGATGAATGCACTTCCAATGAATTCAATCTTCAAACCCCTTTATGTTGAATTGATATGTATTTTATTTCGTAGCTAGCAATTTGAATGTATCCATGCAAGTGACAAATGTATAAAGTGCTTCACACTAACAACATGGAGTGCACTAATTAATGTTTATATATGAATTGCAAAAGCATCCATTGCCTCAGATTTCAAACCGTCTCACTCTATGGATCGATAATATGAAATAAACGATGCACATGCTAGAATTCAATAGAGTATGGGTGTCCATAGACCGATCTTCGCCCATACGCAATTTTGCAAAATTCATGATCTCATCCAAAATAATAATGCAATTTATATTTTAATTTAATGCGAGAACCTTTTTACATAGATGCACTATGCCTCGCCTGCTCACAAACGCGTTATATATCTCTATCTAACGATAAGTGCACACACTTTATATGCATCAACATTTCTTTCACACATGCTCACAATCTCTCTCTGTGGTGTCGTGTCTCACACATGCTCTGCTCTCTCTCTCTCTCTCTCTTTCCCGACTACTATGTACCACTCTTTTCACTAATCTCAGTTGAAAACACTATTTCTCCACATGCATATATACACATGCACGGTCTCTACTAGCCCTCTATACGCACATATATGTGCCTACGTGTCTCCCGTGACGACATTATCTTTAGGCTCTCTCTCCACACATTGCCCCCCGGACACACCTCTCTAATAGTAGTTGGCAGATATGATTTCATCATATCATTCGTGGGATGTCCTGCTATTAGGCTGGATGGTAATACGAGGCAATGTTTTACCCTAGTTTGATCGGACCTTGCAATTGAAAGAGCCTACCTGCATCAGATATTAGTGATAGGGGTGTACAAAGTACACGTGAATACCAGGCATTGTGTGTGTGTGTGTATACTATCGATTTAACTAGTCCCCAAGCTTGTATAACATACTAAGGGCCTAGGGTTACAAATCATATATAGTCGGCTTATCACTGGGATAGAGTCTCCACACTGTAGCTTCGTGTTGTACGCCGAGTCCTCCACATGGGTCTCCGTGATAACACGCCTGCTCCAACCTATATGTGGCGAGGATGGAACCGACCCATGCGCTTCATGTTGACCCACCACAACTAGAAATGATGTGCCCACCACACCACACACTTAATCGCCACTAAGAAAATAAGCATATACAATAGTACAACGGTATCTAGCTCACGATACGCTCCATATTTTGTTGATGACACCGACGGACTTTGCATTTGATGCGTCTATATTTTGTTGATTACACTTACGGTCATTGTATTTGAAGCGAAAGCACGATATGGTCACCGGACTTCAGAATAAGCTCATCACGATCACCACATACATTTTGTTTGCTAACCAACATGTGGTTGGATGGTTAGAGGACAGTGGTTTCTCAAGCCCACCAAGGTTAAAGTCCGGTGCTCGTGATTTATCTTGTGTTAATTTCAGTATTTTCCGCGATACGCTCGGTGGGAGGAGACGCCCACCACTCACGAGGAACCTATGGCACTTCAGAAAATCTCAAGATCATGAGAGAAAATGTCAATGACCGACATGTAGACTCACCCCGCACGCATTACGCACGCACGCAGACACACACGCATGTAGGCGCAACACCGACACGCATACATAACGTACACGCACGCATGCCGGGCGGCAACAATGACGCATAATAACATGCACTCGAACACACGACGCACGCACCCATGCATGCAACACTCAAACACACCCTTGCACGACGCAACACTCGACGCTGCATGCACACAAAGACACGCACGCAAGACACACGCCAACCTATACGCATGCACCCTTTGTTAAGGACATGGATTGTTACGTATTAATCAATCTTATCCGTGATAAGCGTAACATTGATGTTTGCATCGGTCTTTATGAATCACAACGATCGAACGGGCTATCAACATAGTAGGCTTAACTACATGAAAAGATGATGTCACACTCAATGAACAATCATCGGTTTATGAAATGCCCGCTTCGACCGCCCGCCCACCAAAGGTTCCTCTGCCAGCGCTGTCTGCGGGTCATCACAGCTATGCACCCAAAGAGCCCACACGCTGGAAGAACGGCGCGGTGTCCTAGGTCAGTCGAGGGCTCCACTCACGCACGCCCGCTGAACACGCCCGCCGCATTCAAACGCCCATGAAACCCGCCCAGGAAGCCGAAACACCGACACACACGCTCGTTATGACGGTTACGTAACGCACGCCGCCGAAGCCTCCCCGTCCGCCGCCTATTTAATCTCCTATTTAAACGAGGCCAAACGCCGCCAAGAATCGACACCTCCGCCGCCCCTATCTCCTCCACCATTTTGTCCACTTCACAATGGCTACGGAGAGAAGTTATTCAAGATCAAGCCGGGCAGTAGCTCACCGGATACGAGCTATGCAGCTCGCTGATCCACCTCCTCCCTCGCCTCGACGGAGCTAGTTGTTCGTCACGCCAATATGCACTCATCCAAAGGAACTCAAGGTCCCACCAAGGATAGACCCGATATTGAAACGCTTTTGCAAGGTGGATATCATTACATCAACATTACATAATAGTAGGATACATACATAAGGCACAAATGCCACAAGAATACATCAACCTCATATACAAGATCAACATCCACTACAGATGAAAATAAACAGTAACTCAAACAATATCCACCTCGTAGCCCAGGCCGACCGAACCTATCCCCGATCAAGAAGAAGCAAGAAGAACTCCCATAGCAAACATCGCCTCGCCATGATCATCGACAACCTGTACCGCAACTGTTGTAGTAATCTGGAGCCACGAGGATTCAGAATCCCATTACCATGGGTATCAAGACTAGCAAAGCTTAATGGGTAAGGAAGGGGTAAAGTGGTGAGGTTGCAGCGACTACATATATGGTGGCTAACCAACGAATAAGAGCGTAGAAGAGAGCAAGCGAACGGTCGTCAACTAGTAATGATCAAGAGGTGATCCTGAACTCCTACTTACGCCAAACATAACCCAAAACCGTGGTTCTCTCGATCAACCCCAAAAGAGACACTCACGTTACGCACACGTTGGTGTATTTTAGAAGGGTTTTCGAGTTTACTACAACCGGATATTAACAAATTCATCCACATAAACCAAGGCACGGCTCGAAAGTTCAAACCCCGCAGGGTGTCCCAACTTAGCCCATGATATGCTCTCGATCAACGGCGATATTCTTCTCCCTGAAGACCCGACCGTCTCGAATCCCGCCAAGACATTTCGACAGAATAAAATAAGACCAAAGAAGCCGCCTGGATGTGCCGATAAATCCCGATAGAGTCGACGACCTCGCTCTCGTGGCACCGGATAAGTCAAGCTACGAGTAAAACCAACCTCGAGTTGCCCCTTGTGGCCTCCAGTTGCTCGGTTCGACCAACACTAAGAAGCACCGCCCAAATAAAAGATGACCCTTGGGCTCCTAAACCCAAGGGAAAAAGGCTAGGTGAGGCAAATGGTAAAACCAATGTTGGGCCTTGCTGAGGAGTCTTATTCAAAGTAACTGTCAAGGGGGTCCTATAAATCACCCAACCGCTAGGGACGCAAAATCCGGGAACATAATACCGATATGACTGAAACTAGGGGCGCAAGAGTGGAACAAAATACCAGGCATAAGGCCGAGCCTTCCACCCTTTACCAAGTATATAGATGCATTAATTAAATAAGATATATTGTGATATCCCAACAAGTAAACATGTTCCAACAAGGAACAATATCTCCAACAAGGAACAAACTTCATCTTCACCGCAACTAACAATGCTATAAGAGGGGCTGAGCAAGCGGTAACATAGCCAAACAACGGTTTGCTAGGAAGGGTAACAAAGGTTAGAGGCTGACATGGCAATTTGGGAGGCTTGAGGAACAAGTGATAGGTAGCAGCATAGCATAGATAGAATAAACAACTAGCATAGCAATGATAGTAGTGAGATCAGTAGAAGCGTCATCTTGCCTGAATCCCGCAAGGAAGAAGAACGAGTCCATGAAGAAGATGAAGCCACGAAGATTTAACCAAGCGTATTTAACTAATCCTCACGATCGCAACTAAACGGAAACTAACGAGAAGAAGCACACAACATAGTAAACACACCACACATGAACAAGGCATGATGCACAACAAGCATGATGCATGACAAATCTAGATGAGGCAACTCATGGCAAAAGATGATGCGACAAGACCAACACATCAAAGCAAGTTTAAATGAGGCCGGAAACAACATAGAACAACCCAGAAGTCCTCATAAGCAAATTTCGAAATTGGTCCAGATCTGAATAAACCTTATGTTCAAGTTGTTAAACAGCAAGTTAAGATGTACCACAATGATCTAACGAAATTCTAGTCAAGTTACATATAAAGTTCATTAGATTCGAGCTACGCCTAGAAGATATGAGCAAAACAAGTTAAACATGGCATTGATGCAAAATGCATACAAACATCAAGCAAACACCAAAAACAAGGATGCAACATGATAATATGAAACTACATGCAAAATCGCGCAAGTTTCATATAGAGCACACTCAAAACGGAGCAACGGTTCAACACATACACTCTATACAATTCATGACAATAATCTGTCCAAAACAGCAACTAGGCATATTGCAAGCATCAAAACAACATGCTACAGGACCTCAACGTGAAAAACAAAAGGCATGGCCATTATGTATAGGTAAAGCATGACAAAACATGAACACTGAGCTATCTCCGTAAACAACTAGAACATGCTCAAGGACATGGCAAGATTGTATACACAGTTTCGTGCTTTGCGTAAATAACATCAGTTGCAATGTTTAGAGCTATCAAACAACATGTTACAGGAACTTATCAATGCAAACAAAGGCATGGCATGAATCTACTAATTGCATAGAATAAAAGTCCTTACTGACCATGAGCCAAAAAGGATCACAAGATATGATGGCACCCATGTAAACATGGCAAGTTATATGACAGATTCATACATGGCAGGAACAATAACAGTAGGTATGTTGGTGAGCTTGAACCACTCACCACAGAGCAATACATGGCATGGCAAGGCACCCAACAGTAAGAAGACATGTTTATGAAGCTAAGAATGGCAATGGAAAGTTCATAGAGTGCATGGATCACTAACAACAACCTTGGCAAAATTGAATAACATGTAAACAATCTGCCAGAAACATTTTATAGCAAAAGTAGAGCTCGATTGACTCAAGCTATGGCACCTACAATTGCAAACAAGGGCATGGATGGATAGAGAATAACCATATGTTCAAAACATCCTTCTGAAGTATCTCAAAATAAGCATGGATCTCTCGGTAGCATCAAGTTTACATGGCATGAAAATATCAAAGTAATAGGGCTGAAATCAGCAACATCATGAAGCCTAGTTTGCATGCTTGTGCTAGTCACCACAGAGATCACAAAAATACATGGCATACACCCATGTAAATATGGCATGGCATATTACAAAACACATGTAGGACTCAAGTTCATAGGGTGCACACATCAATCATGGCAAAATGACAAAAGTGCATGTTCGATAAGAATCGAAACTAACATCACATAGCCCTTCCAACAGCATTTGGGCATCAAGATGAGCTCAAATGTAAATGATGCAATGAGATGAAATGATGTACTACGAGACTAACAATTTGACATATTACACGCATAAACGGAGCAGTATGCATGGAGTTATGGCATGTTGAAACAGTGCAAAAATATGTAAAAAATTACAGGACTTGGTAGTTTTTACCCAAATAAAATCGGGACACGAGTCTGTGACGGAGTTGACGGCTCCATGACTGGGCGGCGAAAGCTGGTACTCCGGAGGACTCGGGAAGGCCGGAATGGGTCGAGGGTGCTGGATCTGGTGGATCCCGCCGGATCGGGCGAGGGACGCGCTACGACGAGCACCAAGCTCCATGGGACGGGTGGCAGCATGGCGAGTTCCCAAGGGAGAGAGCACGGAGAGGTGAGAGGAGGAGACAGGGGGAAGGAGGAGCAGGCGCGAGGGGTCCGGGCTCAGGTCGGCGGGCGCCTGTCAGCGCGGCGAGGATGGCCGGGTCGGTGCCGAGGTGCCCGGCGGCGAGGTGGCTCGGGTCGGCCTTCCCGATCCAGTTTGGGAGCGAGGAGCTGGAGCGCCGGGCGGCGGCAGAGGCGTCGCCCGGCGCGGCCGGCGGGCTGCCTGGCTCAAGCCTGGGCGCGGCGCTGGAGAGAGAGAGGACGCCATGGGACAGGTGGCGTCTGGTTGGGCGAGGGCGAGGGCGGACATGTCCGGCTGCGACGACGTGTCCGGGCGTGAGGATGAAGATGGCTAGGTTAGTTAGACGGGATTTTGGGAGGTATATTTATAGGTGGAGGGAGCTAGAGACTCCAAATGGAGTGCGGTTTTTACCACACGATCGTGATCGAACGCATCGAGAGCATGGAGGGAGTTTGTTGGGTTTTGGGCCACTTTGAAAGGGTGTTGGGCTGCAATACAAAGAGGCTTTACGGTTGTTCGTTAACCGTTGAGTACCAAACGACCTCCAAATGACCCAAACTTGACAAAGGTCTACAGTGCTATACCAAGGTCATGGCAAACCTCGTCCATTCCGAGAAAGTTTAATACCCGCACACGGAAAGAGGCAAAAGGGGCGCCGGAGACATAGGAGTGCCGGATTGCAAACGGACAACGGGAAAATGCTCGGATGCATGAGACTAATGTATGCAAAATGAAATGCACATGATGACATGATAAAATGCAACACGCAAGCAAATGACATGGCAATGACGGCGAATAACTGGAAGATGAGTTGTTTTTCTTTAAGTTTTCCTTTGGGTTTTGCTTTTGTTGGTTTTTGTGTGTTACTTTGTTATGTTATTTAAGTGATGTTATGCTATGTGCTTATTATAGTTATTGTTTGCCTCGGTAGAATTTCCGAGTGCGAAGATTGCTACTACGAAACCCTAGTTTTCAAGATCACAAGGCAAGTTCACTTTGATCATTGCTTTCATACCTATGTTTTATTGCATTTAGTGGCATCCTGCAACCCCTCGTAGTGTTATTGAACTTGTAGTTGAGTAGTATGCATGAGGTAGGAACCCATCACCCTGTTACCAAGCCCGGACGTTATTTATTTTAATGCTATAGTAGACGGGTTTGGTATGAGTACTGGAGTGGTGTGAGAATGGAGGATTCACGCCAATGACGATAACTCCATGATGGAATCTGCAAGGACTGCATCTTCAAGACCTCAAGACTTCAAGACTCAGACAAGAATTCAATACACACTACGGGTGAAGGATTTGTTGACGGCACCGAGAAACCAAGTGGTTGGTCGGGATGCATGGAGAAGCGCCATGACATCTTATGGAAAGCTTCACCCCACTCAAAGAGACGGAAGAATACTTCATGCCCGAAGCTTACTCCTGCAACCGCAAGTCATTATGGGCTCGCTTGGTTGACCTTAGTTGTGACTCTGGCTGGGACTGCTAGCAGATGTAGAACTACGGTAGGATTGGATGGGTACCGGACAGGGTCGAGGAACTTTGAAGACCATGTTTCGTCATCTTGTTCTCAAACACTCAAGTGCGAGAACGAAGAGAGGGATCGAATCTTGGGTAAAGTGTACAAACCTCTCGCAGAGGGTTATAACCTAATCGATTAGCCGTGTCCCCTTACGGACAATTTGAGCATCCGACTTGGATCTATCTCGAACTCTCAACACCGGATTGATAACATAATTATGGGCAACTTATGATGATTTTGGGTTATGAGACATCGTTGGCGGAACCATGTCATGATAGAAAACTCCTTAGTACAGACTTCATTCTATTTTTGATGTAGGGAAAACAAAATCAGCTTTTACGCAAATAAAACTCAGACATGAGCCACAAAGCCAAATTGCATATAGTATAGTTTTACCATCTGTTTATTCATGTTGTGATCTTGCCGTACATTCAATGTACGATTCTACACGGCTGCAACGTATCATGTTGCAGATATTTTCTCGACGAGTAAGAGTTACGATACAGTGGTTACGGTTCACTCAACCTGCCGATGGCGCTGATGGGACTCCACACCCGCTTGATTGTTTCGCTTGAGTATTATGAGGTATATATCAGTTTTACGTTATTTATGCATGTGATTGCACTTTGATATATACATTGATGTACTCGTGTGCCAGATACCGATCCGTGGATGGCATAGAAACACGAGGCTTGACCGTTCGAGGTCGGGTCGCCACAGATATGGTATCGAGCACATGTTGACTGTAGGATGACCCTAGAAATCGGAAAGCCCTTAGGACAGGAAATCTCTAAAACTTTATTTTCAAAAGGATCCTTTACTTCGCCTTCTGATTATATCAAATAGACCCTCTCACCTCAAATAGTTAGAATATACCCTTATCCTTTGATCACCCGGAGGATCAATCAAGACGCTCCAAGAAGGATTTGATATCGGAGAACTGATGACCCCTTCAGAGTAAAGAGGATTTCTCCATTAGAATTCACAACAGTTGAAGACTCAAGACTTGAAGGATCTGAAGAATTATTTGACCTTTAGAAGACCAAACCCTGCTATACACCCACGTTAGATGCGATTTGTGAGCTGTCATTTGTTTGATGTTTTCCGACAGCCCCAAAATAAAACTTGTTTCTTCAAAACTATTGGTTGTGTATGTGTGTATATCCTCCCCACCTCTCTCATCTCACCCTAAAACCCTTGAACCCCATAGATGATGAATGAAGTTGGACTGATATTCTCTGGACCGAAGACTCAGCCCGAGGCAGAGCTATGGATGCAGAACATGGAAAATCACTTCGGGAGCAATTTGGTTTCAAGGAAGTATGAGGTTCAATATGCTCTTCAGTACTTTACAGAAAGTGCTGCAACCTGGTGGAGAATGCATCAAGCCATACAAGGATTTAAAGGAGCAAGAACTTGGGAGGAATTCAAGAAGACCCTGATGAGATCACTTATCCGAAGCACCATGATAACCAAGAAGAAACCTTGTGCCTGCAAGATTTGCGGAGAAATAGGACACACCCAGGAGGAACACAAAGATGGATGCCCTCATTGTGAGGAGAAACACCCAGCTGAGGAATGCCCAACTAGCCAGGTGACTTGCTTCCTGTGTGAAGGAACCACCCACTACCCAGTAAAGGTCACATTTACTCCACGGTGCAACAAACTATTCAAGCAGAAGATGGAATGAAAGAAGCCTCAAGGAAGATCTAGAAGAACCAGAATGATGAAAGTGTTGAAGACCGGATGGAGAAGGTCTCAACAGATTTTACTCCAATGCCGCTATTCATGTGGAGAAGAAGGACATTTTCACAAGATTGCACCAAAGAAAGAAAGGAGTATCTGGATATTTCCGAAAGCAAGTGAAGTTTGACCCTGGAGATAGAAACCTGATCATTACAGAGAAATCCAGGAAGAGAAAAGGAAGGCAACCCGAGAACAACGTAATTTTTGCAGAAGGACCTAAGTCATATCACTTGTTACAGCAAGGATTTAGGTCATTACGCTAGTAAATGTCCGTAAAAGAAGCCAAGAATCCAAGGAGCCCAGATAATCACAAAGAAGCCCCGAGACATGTCGGAAGTCATTTGTTTCGCTGCAAGGAGGCAGGACATTATGCTATTAAATGTCCCGACAAGATGAAAGTGGAGTTGAGTAGTTGGGATTTTGATATGGATAATAAGAGTAGTAGAAAGCAATTTTTTTCATGAGCTCAATGAGTTGAGTTATGTAATAGATTTCTGAGTTTGTATAGTTCATGACTCAATAAAGTTGTAATGTCACATGCTGAAAAGCTTTAAGGAGTTGTCATATTTTATCTTGGAAATTAATATTCTGGATGAACATGGAAGAAAGTGAGTTGTGATGCATAAACAGGAAATTGAATTGAGTTTGAAGTTTTGTTTGATGATATGAATGTGTGCCCAGGAGATATGTACCTCATTCTGAGCACCACTTTTGTTATACAACTGCAGATGACGCACCTTTACGAAGTCTTTCCTTAAAGGTCCGGAAACCATCATGACCTCGACAAGTGATCATGATTACCCAAGATCCCTGAAGGACATGATGAAGCATATTCTTGAAGGAGATGCAGTCTACAAAGGCTACCCCTTCATGCAAAGGAGTGGAACTTGGTATGTGGAGGTACACCTCCACCGCTTGAAAGGAGTTTTCCAAAGAGGATGGGGCACTTTTTCATCTCACGGTGCCACAAGCAACTTTCTTCGACGCTGTTCGTGAAGCAGCCATGGAAGCCATACGCGATCGAGAAATACTTGAAGCAAGACTCGCTATACTCGTGAATACCTGCAAGTGCGAGATGATGAAGGAGAAGCTCAAGACCACCATGATGAAAAAGAAGATTGAAGATTTCAAGGCTCATGTCGCACACTCAAAGGATCAAGAATCCTCGAGGAGGATAAATGAATAAAGGAAGTAATGCCCACCATACCAAATCATGTGGGTGGCAGCATTTGTAACAAAGTACTTTGGAATTTGAATTTACTAAAATGGTTAAGGATGTAATGAAAGATTGATATGAAAATAATGATTTTATGGATAAACTTGTGCATTCTTTTGGTCATAGTACTCAGAAGCCACAAGATCAATGAAGAAAGAAATGTGTTATTCATGACGGTCCATAGAAGGAAGCTGAACAAAATAAGTTGGAGTTTTGTTTTGATATGATGGTATACTACTGGATTCAAAGGAGGTGTAACAAGAGAGTTACCCAAGGATGATTTAAAGCTGCACTAGTGTTGAAGTGGGCATAACCTGTGCCGTGGATTTTGAGAAGGAACAATTGTAACTTGATAAAGGAATACACTTGAAGAAGCAGGATCAAATCAGCATACGTTCAGTAGGAGGTTACGCAAAACCTAAGAGTGGTGAAGTAACGATGATGTTGTTTGGCTTGGTGAAACCATGGATTTACTCGAAACCAGTTCGGGAACAAGAGAAATTTCTGTAATGCTGTGAGAATGCCCAAGTGTTAGAATACGGATTCGATATTTACGATGTGGTAATTATTCAAGTACGGATGGATTGCCCCATACCAAGACTTCTATCATGAACTATCATATGTTGATGGAAAATCGAGAGACTTGAAAACCTTAGAAGAGTGTCGACGACAAGCCATAAAACCATAGAATGGTAGTACGATGGAACCCTTTACAGCAAATCGATGCCAATCGAGGCTATACGGTGAGGTTCCACCTAGACCGCTTTCTGCAGGAGAAACCATAAATTGTAGACCACCATGAGTATTTCGAAAGTTGTCTAGAATGGACACGAGCCTATCAGCTAAGAAGATCCAGTCCCGACAAATTTTCAACTTTGACGAACCGACCCAAGATTCCGAGGAAAACTCTATGCTCTCGATGCAGGAGCTATTTTAAGATAGGTGAAGAGACATGCATTGTCAACACTCTAGAGGAAGTATCTGAGTTTATTGGGACCGAACCTTGTTTTTAAGTGTGGTAGCACCCCGACCTTTCTGACCAAACGCTTGCAAGCAGACCCCAACCCCTAACCTTTCTTGTTAGTTTCTTCAATCTCGAGGACGAGATTCATTTATGTGTAGGTTTGTAACATCCCAAATTTTGGAATGTTAATATAATTAATTGAATTGTTTGTTTGTTTGCTTGAGTGAATTAAACTTGAGTGAAATTTGAACCTTTTCAAAAACTTTTGAAAGAGAGGAATAAAATGATTCCCTTCTCCGTAAATTCAAATTCATCCTATTAAAATCAATGAGAGAAGATGACATGACTTCTTCAACTATAAAGAATTTGAACGGAGTTTTGCAATTTAATTCTTTCAAATATTTGCACTTGCTTCTATTTTCTTCCCCAGAAATACTCGAAAATAAATTCTTGCAAGCAAGAAAGAGCGGAGGAAAATGACCTCCAAAATCAGGGGCATTTTGAAAATATTTGAGCCAAGAAAACCAAAGTTTTTATTTAAAAATTATTTGCAAAAGAAATAAAGCCTTTAGGATTTTCTGAAAACATTTTTTAGGTTTTTATTTTGGCCGGAATAATGCTCATCATCTACATTTTATTTTTCTGATAATTTTAGTATATAAAACTTTATTCAATTGATTTGATTTCCTTTATTGCTTTAGTTTCCTAATTTTAAAATAGGAATGGAATCGCTTTATTAGGAAAACCTGCTGGCCCATTAAGCACTTTCCTATTCTAGCCCGACAAGAGATCATCTCCTTCCTCTGTTTCCTCTCACGTGTTTTCCATGTCCATGGAGGAAATCTCCACCTCCCGATCTCCCTCGTTTTCCATCCCAGCCTCCCGAGACCGCCTATAAAACCCCTCCCTCCTCGCTCCATTTTTCCCATCACCACGCCTCCCTGCCTCTAGCTTTCACCACCGCCCTCCTTTTCCTGCCTAGAACGCTCACCAGAGCCTCCTGAACCTCCCCATCGCCCAGCGCCACCTCCCAAGCGCCACCCTCCTCCGCCACCCCACCTCGCCAGCGACTCGCCTCGCCGAGCAGCCTCCACATCGCTGCCTCCCTCCTGCCATCTCTGCCTCACGTACAGGTAACTCCGCTTTGTTTTTCAGATTTATTTCCGTAACAGATTTAGTTCCGCTCTTGTTTAGCTTATAACTTTTGATCTAGAAGTCCAATGATGCTGATTCTTTTATGCTAGATCACAATTTTCTTGTAGTTTCCAAAAATATATAATTTGTCTATGTTTGGATTTATAAAATTGAGTTAGATCAGATTTGAATTAAAGCTTGTTTTGCTTATTCGGGAGTTTAAAATAGATTTTATTTAATTCTTTTGCCTTAGTTGCTTAATGAAATATTTTCTGTTTAGTTAACATAAAAACATGATTAGGTGATAAGAAAATTTTGTTATATAAAACTATTTTTTTGTTGTTATTTGAAGTAGGAAAACTTTGAGTTTTTTTTCAAGTTTTCCTTTGGGTTTTCTTTTGTTGGTTTTGTGTGTTACTTTGTTATGTTATTGTGTTAGTGATGTTATGCTATGTGCTTATTATAGTTATTGTTTGCCTCGTAGAATTTCCGGAGCGAAGATTGCTACTACGAAACCCTAGTTTTCAAGATCAACAAGGCAAGTTCACTTTGATCATTGCTTTCATACCTATGTTTTATTGCATTTAGTGGCATCCTTGCAACCACCCCTCAAGAGTGTTATTGAATCCTTGTAGTTGAGTATGCATGAGGTAGGAACCCATCACCCTGTTACCAAGCCCGGACGTTATTTATTTTAATGCTACGCTATAGTAGACGGGTTTGGTATGAGTACTGGAGTGGTGTGAGAATGGAGGATTACGCCAATGACGATAACTCCATGATGGAATCTGCAAGGACTGCATCTTCAAGACCTCAAGACTTCAAGACTCGAGACAAGAATTCAATACACCACCGGGTGAAGGATTTGCTGACGGGCACCGGAGAAACCAGGTTGGCCGGATGCATGGAGAAGCCATGACATCTTGCGGAAAGCTTCACCTGACTCAAAGAGACGGAAGAATACTTCATGCCCGAAGCTTACCCGTGCAACCGCAAGTCATTATGGGCTCGCTTGGTTGACCTTAGTTGTGACTGGCTGGGACGGTGCTAGCAGATAGAACTACGGTAGGATTGGATGGGTACCGGACAGTGGTCGAGGAACTCTTTGAAGACCATGTTTCGGTCATCTTGTTCTCAAACACCAAGTGCGAGAACGTAGAGAGGGATCGAATCTATGGGTAAAGTGTACAAACCTCCGCAGAGGGTTATAACCTAATCGATTAGCCGTGTCCCCGGTTACGACAATTTGAGCATCGGACTTGGATCTATCTCGAACTCTCAACACCGATTGATAACATAATTATGGGCAACTTATGATGATTTTGGGTTATGAGACATCGGTTGGGAACCATGTCATGATAGAAAACTCCTTAGTACAGACTTCATTCTATTCCTTTGATGTAGGGAAAACAAAATCAGCTTTTACGCAAATAAAACTCAGATACAGAGCCACAAAGCCAAATTGCATATAGTATAGTTTTACCATCTGTTTATTCATGTTGTGATCTTGCCGGTACATTCAATGTACTGACCTACACGGCTGCAACGTATCATGTTGCAGATATTTTCCCGATTTAGTAAGAGTTACGATACAGGGTTACGGTTCACACTCAACCTGCCGATGGCGCTGATGGGACTCCACACCCGCTTGATTGTTTCGCCGAGTATTATGAGGTATATATCAGTTTTACGTTATTTATGCATGTGATTGCACTTTGATATATACATTGATGTACTCGTGTGCCAGCATTGATCCAGGATGGCATAGAAACACGTGAGGCTTGACCGTCTCGAGGTCGGGTCGCTGCTGGTGCAATTGATATCATCAACGCAGAGCTATGTTCACTGTCTCCAATCACGACACCGCACTTTTAGAGCGCTGAAATGCTTAGTGCTTATTCGAATTACACCGAGCGATTCTGCCTTTTCTTTTTCTGCATTCATCAACACCGCGCCGAGTCTCTGAAATACCCATGCATAAAAAACAATAGTGTGAGTATGGGTGAAGTGTGCACAATTAGTATAGTGTAAAGGTAGCGTATAGCAGGTCGGGAGAAATAAATGATGGAGACATATGATAGTTTCTACAACATGCATGGCACACTCAATTACTACAGATTCTATGAAAATAACAAATGACCGAAAGCAAATAGGTCAGTCCATTTTTTCTGCACCGCCCGATGTACAAGAACGGCAGATCGCTTCTTCATCTACCTCTGCCATTAAGGACGATCTTCTTCCTCAAATGCCAGCGACAACCGCCCAGATTCTCCCCTGCCTGCGCCCTCGACCACCTCACCGCATCATCGCTTGGCACCGCCTCCCGGCCATCCATTCAAGCCTCACGACTCATCAAAGAAGCAGCTCCCGCTCCTTACACCCCTATGATAGACACCCATGCGCCGCTTCCGGGAACAAAGCGGACTAGGTGTTCGCCGCCTAAGCGGTGCTGCTTTTTGTTTCGATTGACCCTGAATTGAAATCCAGGCGGCTATCACTTAGCAAAGGTGAAATAGTAAAAGGAGGAAACCTTGTGCATTTAGTATCGGAAGATGAGAAGAAGCGCCAACTAGTTTTTTCATGGGATGAATACGGTGTGAGCGGAGATGTAAGATTTGCACGAATAAGGAAGAGGAGTACCTCTTTTCTGCAGTAAAGAGCAGGTCTCTCCTTCTGTTTTTCCGACGATCTTGTTGTTCGCCGAAACCAGAAGTTGTGGAGGACGGTGCAGCTTGGACGAACCCATGGCCAAGTTGTTGAGTGCGGTGCGTGTGGCCGTCTGGCGGCAGCAGGAAGAAGATCCGAGGCAGCGAACGACGGCGAGGGGAACAGCTCCTGCAAGTGTGGACGGTTGCAACAATGGAGCCGAAGCAAGGAAGCGAGACGCGTGGTCGGAGTGGTTCTGCACGGCACACGCCGGCGTCAAGGGTGTGGGAGGCAGCTCTGCTCGGCCACTGCTAAGTCCTTGAGGGCGCGCGGTTGCGGTTATGCTGGACGACGACGCCGGGTACCGCTCACGGATGGGAGGGGGCGGCGTGGATTGGCCGCTATGGGGTGGAGGACGGAGGAGGCTGGGTTTCATGGTGGAGAGGGCGTTGCCGCCCACGAGAGTATGAATGGGAAACGGAGGGAGGCGGGAACTAAGGGGAACAATGTTTCGTTTGAGACGCGCTTGTTTGAAATTTGGGGAAAGTTACAAACTTTGCCCCATCTAAAATTCGGACATATTATGGTTGGGGGGACATTTATGTCGTGTCCCAAATGTATGGATAGATTTCGCCGAGCGATGGTGTTTAGGCGCCACGGCGATGAATGCTTCTCGGAGGCGGTTGAGACTAGCGCCTTGGTGAAGTTACAAACCTACCCTGTTTAGACCTTTGGACATCGCCGATAGGTTACACGGCCAGAGTCAGACAGTAATTTCCTACCACCAAAACATTAGTCTCACAAGGGTTTCGTGACCAGAGGTCTATTGGCACTTGCTCAATATTTGGGAGCGAAGCATTAACGCTTTTCTCTTGAATTGAACTTTCAGGATTTTTCATACTTCACAAATCTTTACTCTTGAAAATCCTAAAGCTACGATTATTTTGGAATGGAGGTACATTTAATATACATTGTACACGTGTATATATTAAAAATATGCAACTTACCTCAGTTCATGCATGGTTCCAGGTATAATCTCCTTGGTTGCAAAAAGTTAGATATGCGTATGAATATATATAGCATGTTCAAACTCACAACAAAGATTGATGACCCTTTACATCTGATTTACAAATGCCATTATCTCGGTTCAAATAGATGAATGCACTTCCAATGAATTCAATCTTCAAACCCCTTTATGTTGAATTGATATGTATTTTATTTCGTAGCTAGCAATTTGAATGTATCCATGCAAGTGACAAATGTATAAAGTGCTTCACACTAACAACATGGAGTGCACTAATTAATGTTTATATATGAATTGCAAAAGCATCCATTGCCTCAGATTTCAAACCGTCTCACTCTATGGATCGATAATATGAAATAAACGATGCACATGCTAGAATTCAATAGAGTATGGGTGTCCATAGACCGATCTTCGCCCATACGCAATTTTGCAAAATTCATGATCTCATCCAAAATAATAATGCAATTTATATTTTAATTTAATGCGAGAACCTTTTTACATAGATGCACTATGCCTCGCCTGCTCACAAACGCGTTATATATCTCTATCTAACGATAAGTGCACACACTTTATATGCATCAACATTTCTTTCACACATGCTCACAATCTCTCTCTGTGGTGTCGTGTCTCACACATGCTCTGCTCTCTCTCTCTCTCTCTCTTTCCCGACTACTATGTACCACTCTTTTCACTAATCTCAGTTGAAAACACTATTTCTCCACATGCATATATACACATGCACGGTCTCTACTAGCCCTCTATACGCACATATATGTGCCTACGTGTCTCCCGTGACGACATTATCTTTAGGCTCTCTCTCCACACATTGCCCCCCGGACACACCTCTCTAATAGTAGTTGGCAGATATGATTTCATCATATCATTCGTGGGATGTCCTGCTATTAGGCTGGATGGTAATACGAGGCAATGTTTTACCCTAGTTTGATCGGACCTTGCAATTGAAAGAGCCTACCTGCATCAGATATTAGTGATAGGGGTGTACAAAGTACACGTGAATACCAGGCATTGTGTGTGTGTGTGTATACTATCGATTTAACTAGTCCCCAAGCTTGTATAACATACTAAGGGCCTAGGGTTACAAATCATATATAGTCGGCTTATCACTGGGATAGAGTCTCCACACTGTAGCTTCGTGTTGTACGCCGAGTCCTCCACATGGGTCTCCGTGATAACACGCCTGCTCCAACCTATATGTGGCGAGGATGGAACCGACCCATGCGCTTCATGTTGACCCACCACAACTAGAAATGATGTGCCCACCACACCACACACTTAATCGCCACTAAGAAAATAAGCATATACAATAGTACAACGGTATCTAGCTCACGATACGCTCCATATTTTGTTGATGACACCGACGGACTTTGCATTTGATGCGTCTATATTTTGTTGATTACACTTACGGTCATTGTATTTGAAGCGAAAGCACGATATGGTCACCGGACTTCAGAATAAGCTCATCACGATCACCACATACATTTTGTTTGCTAACCAACATGTGGTTGGATGGTTAGAGGACAGTGGTTTCTCAAGCCCACCAAGGTTAAAGTCCGGTGCTCGTGATTTATCTTGTGTTAATTTCAGTATTTTCCGCGATACGCTCGGTGGGAGGAGACGCCCACCACTCACGAGGAACCTATGGCACTTCAGAAAATCTCAAGATCATGAGAGAAAATGTCAATGACCGACATGTAGACTCACCCCGCACGCATTACGCACGCACGCAGACACACACGCATGTAGGCGCAACACCGACACGCATACATAACGTACACGCACGCATGCCGGGCGGCAACAATGACGCATAATAACATGCACTCGAACACACGACGCACGCACCCATGCATGCAACACTCAAACACACCCTTGCACGACGCAACACTCGACGCTGCATGCACACAAAGACACGCACGCAAGACACACGCCAACCTATACGCATGCACCCTTTGTTAAGGACATGGATTGTTACGTATTAATCAATCTTATCCGTGATAAGCGTAACATTGATGTTTGCATCGGTCTTTATGAATCACAACGATCGAACGGGCTATCAACATAGTAGGCTTAACTACATGAAAAGATGATGTCACACTCAATGAACAATCATCGGTTTATGAAATGCCCGCTTCGACCGCCCGCCCACCAAAGGTTCCTCTGCCAGCGCTGTCTGCGGGTCATCACAGCTATGCACCCAAAGAGCCCACACGCTGGAAGAACGGCGCGGTGTCCTAGGTCAGTCGAGGGCTCCACTCACGCACGCCCGCTGAACACGCCCGCCGCATTCAAACGCCCATGAAACCCGCCCAGGAAGCCGAAACACCGACACACACGCTCGTTATGACGGTTACGTAACGCACGCCGCCGAAGCCTCCCCGTCCGCCGCCTATTTAATCTCCTATTTAAACGAGGCCAAACGCCGCCAAGAATCGACACCTCCGCCGCCCCTATCTCCTCCACCATTTTGTCCACTTCACAATGGCTACGGAGAGAAGTTATTCAAGATCAAGCCGGGCAGTAGCTCACCGGATACGAGCTATGCAGCTCGCTGATCCACCTCCTCCCTCGCCTCGACGGAGCTAGTTGTTCGTCACGCCAATATGCACTCATCCAAAGGAACTCAAGGTCCCACCAAGGATAGACCCGATATTGAAACGCTTTTGCAAGGTGGATATCATTACATCAACATTACATAATAGTAGGATACATACATAAGGCACAAATGCCACAAGAATACATCAACCTCATATACAAGATCAACATCCACTACAGATGAAAATAAACAGTAACTCAAACAATATCCACCTCGTAGCCCAGGCCGACCGAACCTATCCCCGATCAAGAAGAAGCAAGAAGAACTCCCATAGCAAACATCGCCTCGCCATGATCATCGACAACCTGTACCGCAACTGTTGTAGTAATCTGGAGCCACGAGGATTCAGAATCCCATTACCATGGGTATCAAGACTAGCAAAGCTTAATGGGTAAGGAAGGGGTAAAGTGGTGAGGTTGCAGCGACTACATATATGGTGGCTAACCAACGAATAAGAGCGTAGAAGAGAGCAAGCGAACGGTCGTCAACTAGTAATGATCAAGAGGTGATCCTGAACTCCTACTTACGCCAAACATAACCCAAAACCGTGGTTCTCTCGATCAACCCCAAAAGAGACACTCACGTTACGCACACGTTGGTGTATTTTAGAAGGGTTTTCGAGTTTACTACAACCGGATATTAACAAATTCATCCACATAAACCAAGGCACGGCTCGAAAGTTCAAACCCCGCAGGGTGTCCCAACTTAGCCCATGATATGCTCTCGATCAACGGCGATATTCTTCTCCCTGAAGACCCGACCGTCTCGAATCCCGCCAAGACATTTCGACAGAATAAAATAAGACCAAAGAAGCCGCCTGGATGTGCCGATAAATCCCGATAGAGTCGACGACCTCGCTCTCGTGGCACCGGATAAGTCAAGCTACGAGTAAAACCAACCTCGAGTTGCCCCTTGTGGCCTCCAGTTGCTCGGTTCGACCAACACTAAGAAGCACCGCCCAAATAAAAGATGACCCTTGGGCTCCTAAACCCAAGGGAAAAAGGCTAGGTGAGGCAAATGGTAAAACCAATGTTGGGCCTTGCTGAGGAGTCTTATTCAAAGTAACTGTCAAGGGGGTCCTATAAATCACCCAACCGCTAGGGACGCAAAATCCGGGAACATAATACCGATATGACTGAAACTAGGGGCGCAAGAGTGGAACAAAATACCAGGCATAAGGCCGAGCCTTCCACCCTTTACCAAGTATATAGATGCATTAATTAAATAAGATATATTGTGATATCCCAACAAGTAAACATGTTCCAACAAGGAACAATATCTCCAACAAGGAACAAACTTCATCTTCACCGCAACTAACAATGCTATAAGAGGGGCTGAGCAAGCGGTAACATAGCCAAACAACGGTTTGCTAGGAAGGGTAACAAAGGTTAGAGGCTGACATGGCAATTTGGGAGGCTTGAGGAACAAGTGATAGGTAGCAGCATAGCATAGATAGAATAAACAACTAGCATAGCAATGATAGTAGTGAGATCAGTAGAAGCGTCATCTTGCCTGAATCCCGCAAGGAAGAAGAACGAGTCCATGAAGAAGATGAAGCCACGAAGATTTAACCAAGCGTATTTAACTAATCCTCACGATCGCAACTAAACGGAAACTAACGAGAAGAAGCACACAACATAGTAAACACACCACACATGAACAAGGCATGATGCACAACAAGCATGATGCATGACAAATCTAGATGAGGCAACTCATGGCAAAAGATGATGCGACAAGACCAACACATCAAAGCAAGTTTAAATGAGGCCGGAAACAACATAGAACAACCCAGAAGTCCTCATAAGCAAATTTCGAAATTGGTCCAGATCTGAATAAACCTTATGTTCAAGTTGTTAAACAGCAAGTTAAGATGTACCACAATGATCTAACGAAATTCTAGTCAAGTTACATATAAAGTTCATTAGATTCGAGCTACGCCTAGAAGATATGAGCAAAACAAGTTAAACATGGCATTGATGCAAAATGCATACAAACATCAAGCAAACACCAAAAACAAGGATGCAACATGATAATATGAAACTACATGCAAAATCGCGCAAGTTTCATATAGAGCACACTCAAAACGGAGCAACGGTTCAACACATACACTCTATACAATTCATGACAATAATCTGTCCAAAACAGCAACTAGGCATATTGCAAGCATCAAAACAACATGCTACAGGACCTCAACGTGAAAACAAAAGGCATGGCCATTATGTATAGGTAAAGCATGACAAAACATGAACACTGAGCTATCTCCGTAAACAACTAGAACATGCTCAAGGACATGGCAAGATTGTATACACAGTTTCGTGCTTTGCGTAAATAACATCAGTTGCAATGTTTAGAGCTATCAAACAACATGTTACAGGAACTTATCAATGCAAACAAAGGCATGGCATGAATCTACTAATTGCATAGAATAAAAGTCCTTACTGACCATGAGCCAAAAAGGATCACAAGATATGATGGCACCCATGTAAACATGGCAAGTTATATGACAGATTCATACATGGCAGGAACAATAACAGTAGGTATGTTGGTGAGCTTGAACCACTCACCACAGAGCAATACATGGCATGGCAAGGCACCCAACAGTAAGAAGACATGTTTATGAAGCTAAGAATGGCAATGGAAAGTTCATAGAGTGCATGGATCACTAACAACAACCTTGGCAAAATTGAATAACATGTAAACAATCTGCCAGAAACATTTTATAGCAAAAGTAGAGCTCGATTGACTCAAGCTATGGCACCTACAATTGCAAACAAGGGCATGGATGGATAGAGAATAACCATATGTTCAAAACATCCTTCTGAAGTATCTCAAAATAAGCATGGATCTCTCGGTAGCATCAAGTTTACATGGCATGAAAATATCAAAGTAATAGGGCTGAAATCAGCAACATCATGAAGCCTAGTTTGCATGCTTGTGCTAGTCACCACAGAGATCACAAAAATACATGGCATACACCCATGTAAATATGGCATGGCATATTACAAAACACATGTAGGACTCAAGTTCATAGGGTGCACACATCAATCATGGCAAAATGACAAAAGTGCATGTTCGATAAGAATCGAAACTAACATCACATAGCCCTTCCAACAGCATTTGGGCATCAAGATGAGCTCAAATGTAAATGATGCAATGAGATGAAATGATGTACTACGAGACTAACAATTTGACATATTACACGCATAAACGGAGCAGTATGCATGGAGTTATGGCATGTTGAAACAGTGCAAAAATATGTAAAAAATTACAGGACTTGGTAGTTTTTACCCAAATAAAATCGGGACACGAGTCTGTGACGGAGTTGACGGCTCCATGACTGGGCGGCGAAAGCTGGTACTCCGGAGGACTCGGGAAGGCCGGAATGGGTCGAGGGTGCTGGATCTGGTGGATCCCGCCGGATCGGGCGAGGGACGCGCTACGACGAGCACCAAGCTCCATGGGACGGGTGGCAGCATGGCGAGTTCCCAAGGGAGAGAGCACGGAGAGGTGAGAGGAGGAGACAGGGGGAAGGAGGAGCAGGCGCGAGGGGTCCGGGCTCAGGTCGGCGGGCGCCTGTCAGCGCGGCGAGGATGGCCGGGTCGGTGCCGAGGTGCCCGGCGGCGAGGTGGCTCGGGTCGGCCTTCCCGATCCAGTTTGGGAGCGAGGAGCTGGAGCGCCGGGCGGCGGCAGAGGCGTCGCCCGGCGCGGCCGGCGGGCTGCCTGGCTCAAGCCTGGGCGCGGCGCTGGAGAGAGAGAGGACGCCATGGGACAGGTGGCGTCTGGTTGGGCGAGGGCGAGGGCGGACATGTCCGGCTGCGACGACGTGTCCGGGCGTGAGGATGAAGATGGCTAGGTTAGTTAGACGGGATTTTGGGAGGTATATTTATAGGTGGAGGGAGCTAGAGACTCCAAATGGAGTGCGGTTTTTACCACACGATCGTGATCGAACGCATCGAGAGCATGGAGGGAGTTTGTTGGGTTTTGGGCCACTTTGAAAGGGTGTTGGGCTGCAATACAAAGAGGCTTTACGGTTGTTCGTTAACCGTTGAGTACCAAACGACCTCCAAATGACCCAAACTTGACAAAGGTCTACAGTGCTATACCAAGGTCATGGCAAACCTCGTCCATTCCGAGAAAGTTTAATACCCGCACACGGAAAGAGGCAAAAGGGGCGCCGGAGACATAGGAGTGCCGGATTGCAAACGGACAACGGGAAAATGCTCGGATGCATGAGACTAATGTATGCAAAATGAAATGCACATGATGACATGATAAAATGCAACACGCAAGCAAATGACATGGCAATGACGGCGAATAATTGATATACATTTATTCTTAAAATCAGTTTGAATGTGAGTCAAATTTTGGGATTAAAAACAGTTCGACCGCACCAAATATGCAAAATTTTCAGATAATTTTTAACCGTCACAATATGGGCTGTAATGCTAACAAAAAGAATATGGGCTCCAAAAAACCTTAAGAATTAGCAAATGGGATGTATATTATTAGAAATAATGGCAGATGGGTTGTATGTTGTTTTCACAGATTTGAGGCTTTCCTAAAAAAGGTTGACGACAAGCAGTGACGGTTGGATGTCCATCCAACGGCAGCGGCTTCTTCAATCTCGCTCCCCGCCCAAATTCCAAACAAGCGCCACGGACTGCCGCTTCCTCCCCACGGGCCGGCTGTGTTGCCAAGCAGCCTCACCGCCCCAACGATTCCCATCGCTGGCCTAGCCATCCCTCTACTCAACCACATGTTTTTATTCTCCGCGACGGCAGATTTAACCAAGAAACCTCAGACAACAGATTCTCCGCGGGAAACAACCGCCGAGTCTTCCCGCCTCTGTCGCCCCTTCTTAGGCTCGCCCAGCTCCACCGCTGCGGGTGCTTCGGCAGCGGGGTCAATGTGGTCAACGACGACTTCCATCGAAGAGTATCGCGGGAGAGGTCGACACGGGTCCATGGCCGAGAAGGAAGTGCCTCCTTATTACGCGAAAAATAATTATTCCTCCACCGACACGGGACCCACCGGACGGGCCACCGATTTCGCGAAAAAATGTTCGACTCTGGGACCCACTAGCTACACCTTCGCACGCAAGGAAGTGCGCCCGCAAAAAAATGATTCGCCCTTTGACCGCGGACCCACCAGCTACATCTTCACACAAGGAAGTGCGTCCCGGCAAAAAAATGATTCGCCCGACCGGGACCCACCATACATCTTTGCAGCAAGGAAGTGCTCGATACCGGACCCACCTGGTCAAGCGCACGTAGCGTTGTCATTCTGGTCGCGAACGTAAGCATATATACCGTGGATGTAGAAGCGCGCGACGCAGTCGAGTAGAGGCGCCGACGTAGCATGTACACGCACGATAGCGCCAAGGTGCAAGAAAGAAAATACGACCACGATGTGTACATAGGCGGGGTCTCAACGCCTACTCGCGACTACGCACGGCAAGGGCTCGTGGTACATGGCTGGGTCGGAACGGAGAAACAACGCCGCTGCCGTGGTTCATGGGGAGGCAACGGAGCGCCGTGGTTCATGAGGAGGCAACAGAACGCGCCGTGTTCATCGCGAGGCAACGAACGCGGGAGCCAACCGCTGGGTCGGAACGGAATGCGTGGTCGGTTCATCGAGGGCTTGGACGGAATAGGCGGCGAACGAGGCCCGCGATCAGAACGGAGGAAATGGACCTCCCACGCTCGAACGGGTCCCGCTGATCGGGGGTGGCGATCGCAAAACGGAGGAAACCGACCTCCTACATGTTGGGGAACGAGTAATTTCAAAAATTTCCACGTACACGCAAGACCATGGTGATGGCATAGCAACGAGAGGGAGAGGTCGTCCACATACCCTTGTAGACCGAAGCGGAAGCGTTATAACAACGCGTTGATGTAGTCGACGCCTTAACGATCCCACCGATCCAAGTAACCGAACGACGGCACCTCCGGTTCAAGACACGCTCAGCTGAGACGATCCCCGCCCATCCAGAAAGGCCGATGAGTTCCACAAGACGACGGCAGGATGATGATGATGCTCCACCGACGCAGGGCTTCCTTAAGCCGCGACGATATGACTTCACCCGCAGGGTTTCCTTAAGCCCGCCACGATATGACCAAGTGGAATATGGTGGAGGGGGCACCGGACACGCTAAGGAACGATCCAGATCAACTTGTGTGTCATGGGTGCCCCCTGCCCTCGTGATATAAAGGAGCAGGTGGGCCAGCCCAAAGGCCGAGGAGTCCTACTCCCACCGAGTAGGACTCCCTTCCTAGTTGGAATAGGATTGGGGAGGAAGAGGGGGCCCACCCCCCTCTCCTGTCCTATTGGACTAGAGGAG
>JAHIAM010003206.1:0-83910 GCA_021605205.1 Aegilops longissima
GGGCGTTTGCTTCAGCGGAACAAACCCTAGGGCTTGTCGATGAGCGAGACTGCTCCTCGGCACTCTTGGCGTTGATCAGGGGGACCTTCTTGGCGCCGGACTCGGGGGCTTCGGCGGAAGATAGTGCGAAGAAGTGCTTCCCTCTTCTTGCTCTGTCCAGTTGATGGTGCTACAGTCGGTTGAGTTAGCTTGAGCACAAAGGTTCCTGGTTCCATAGGTAGCTTAAGCGCAGCGCACTTCGACAGGCCATCAGCAATATCATTTTGAGCTCTTGGAACATGTTCCATTTGTAGGCCGTCAAAGTGTTCTTCTAGCTTCCTCACTTCATCAACATAAGATTCCATCAGCGGACTCGATAATTCTTGTTTACTTGCGGATGACAAGCATGAGTCACCCACGACAATGAGCTTCTTAATCCCAAGGTCTCTGCGATCACGAGGCCGGCAAGCAAACCTTCATACTCTGCAGTATTGTTTGTAAGCTTGCTCGTTGGAAAGTGCATCACGGACTACATACTTGAGGTGCTCTCCGGTGGGTCGACAAGCAACGACCGCACCGGCGCCTTGCAGCGAAGGCACCATCAAAGTACATTAGCCACTCTGCTTGCTTCCTCGGCGGGATGCTCGTCTGAATTTCTTCATCTTGTGTTGGCGTCCATTCTGCTATGAACTCCGCCAATGCTCGCTTTAGACGGTTGAAGTGCTTTCAAACTTGAGGCCAAAAGCTTGGCAGTTCAGTGCCCACTCGACAATCCTGCTGTTGCTACGGATTTTGCAATATCCTCTTGGCCGGAAGCGAGTGGCAATTGTAATCTCGTGTGCTTGGAAGTAATGGCGCAGCTTTCTCGAGAGCCATGAGAGGCGAAAAGCAATTTTGCACACTGCAGTACCTTGATCTAGCCCCTGCAGAGGCCGACAAAATAAACTGGCGCTGCACCATTCTCTTACACACTTTTCACACTCCTGCGCAGATCCATCTTTAGCCGGGACGAGCTTGTCGGTGAAGTGCCTAGCTTGTCATTTGGATGCATCGCCTTGGTTGCCGGCTCATCTTCTACCTCCCTCTCCGCACTAATGCAGCACTAACCACTTGATTGGTTGCTGCTATATATACAGATAACTTCTCTTGTGGCTTAGGTGCGACAAGTGTTGAGTGGAGGACAGAGTATCTCTTTAAGTCTTGCAGCGTAACCTCCGCTTAGGAGTCCATTTCATTGGACCTGCCTTTTCAAAATTTTGAAAAATGGCGGCCGCTCAGCAGAACCTAGAGATAAACTGCTTGAGAGCAGCTCACATAGCCGGCAAGTCTTCGTACATCCTTGGCGGCGCTTTGGTGCTTCATCGCTCAATGGCCTTGATCTTGTAGCCGGGATTGGCTTCAATTCCCATTTGAGACCACGAAAACCCTAGAAGCTTCTTGGAGGGACTCAAACACGCACTTCTCGGGATTGAGCTTGAGGTTGATCTTGCGCCAGATTTGCAAAAGTCTCGTCTAAATCTTGAATCGAGTAGCTTTGTCCTTGCTCTTGACCACTATGTCATCCATGTAAGCTTCTACATTTACATGCATTTGTGGCTCAAAGGCTTCATGGACTACTCTTGCAAATGTTGAACCAGCATTCTTTAACCCGAAGGCATCCGTATAAAGCAGTATGTGCCACATGGAGTGATGAATGCGGTTTTTCCTCATCCTCTTACGCCATGAAGATCTGATGATATCTGGTATGCATCAAGAAATGAAAGCAAATCACATCCGGCTGTGGAGTCAACAATCTGGTCAATGCGCGGCAAGGGAAATGGGAGATGTCGGGGAGGCTGATCGGACCCACGAACACCTATGGGACCGGCGGGCCGAGTCCCTTCGGTGATTCGGTGGGGGCGAGATCGCCTGCGAAGAAGCGGTCGTGGCGAAGCCCTGCAGTTTACCCAGCTTGGAGCTCTCCGGAGAGATAATACTCCTACTGCTGCTTGTCTGATTGTATTGTGTTTTTGCTAGGGAGCCTTGAGAGCTACAAAACCTAGCCTGAGTGTATGTGTGTTCTCTGGTTTCGAATGAACTGAACCTCGAACCCCTCGAACCCCTCGAACCCTTCTCTACGTTGCACATGGGCCTCCTTTTATATGCTCAAGGGGTCACCGACAGGTGGCAACATAGGTAAGGGTAAAAGTGGAAAAGAACTTGTGGTTGGTACAGCTACTTATGCGATTGTATCATACCTAACCACGGCGGAGGGGACAAAGGCAATAAATGCCCGTCTAAGTCACCCAAAGCGATTGCAAAAAGTGGCCGTCACAGGCGCCACCGCTTACCACGATGGCTCTTTTGTAAGACACCGCTTACCACGCGCACCCGGCTGCACGACCTCTCGCCCACGTCTTTGGAAGGTCGAGGCGACACGTTGTTGCATGGCTGGAAGCGGAGAAGCAGTGGTAACTTTGCATGACAAGCGCCTTGCCCACGGTTGTTGTCTTATCGCGCCGGAAGCTTGTCGCTCGCCGGGCCTTCGGCAAGCTCTCTTCTTGCAGGGCCTTGTCTTCTAAGTGCCTTGGTTGGCCTTCCGGCAAGCTCCTCTTGCGGGGCCTTAATCTGCCTTCGGCAAGCTCCTCTTGCGGGGGGAATGAAATACTATTGCTCTTGAATGGCTCCAAAGGAGCCACGGAGAGATCTTGATGATCACACGGCAAGCCTTGCAGCGCGGGTGCTACAAGCTGCCCGTGCAGAGTTCGGGATACTAGGGTACCCTACTCTAGTACACGACACTGCGTTCATATTCATAGCCAACATTCACTATCAACAACTCAAAAGATTCATATATACACAAGCTCGGCATATCTATGCATCCAAATGATTGATAGATCACCGACAATATTCATACATAATTCACAAAAGATTCAGATATACACAT
This sequence comes from Aegilops longissima, assembly GCA_021605205.1. Lineage (NCBI taxonomy): Eukaryota > Viridiplantae > Streptophyta > Magnoliopsida > Poales > Poaceae > Aegilops > Aegilops longissima. Next base: position 2,906 of record JAHIAM010003206.1, read on the forward strand.
ATTCGGTATGTTTATGCATCCAAATGATTGAGATCACAACCAATATGATCCATGGGCGAACTTTAATTACCTAGGGTGCAATTTGGTAAATGGTGTTCAATCGGAGTACTTCTTGCTAAAATTAGTTCTTGTCGAAAACTTTCGAGTACATAAGAGGTAACTGAGAGAATCTGAACTTTGCTTGTAGGTTTATCCTCAAATAGTGGCCTCCTGCGGGAGGTTTGAGCAACTTAGCCACTACTTTCATCCAACTAGTTCTTGGCTCATCTTGGTCTGTATCTTGCCAAAATTCTACATTGCGGAGCGAGAAAGGAGGCGGTTGATAAAATGAACCACCCAAATTTTTGTGCAGTTCAAGCTGAAATGGAGCATCCTTGGCGTGCGGGGTGATTAAGTGCGAGATGAATATCCGTCAACCAACATGCGGAATCTTTAGACTCCATGCCATATAGTTAAGCTACCATATGTGTCGATAACCAAAAGGCACAAGTTGGGACCAAAAGGCTGGCTGCGTTTTTACGGGCTATGCACCAAGCAATATTTTGGCGTTCACTCTCCTAATACTTGGGTTTGATAATTGGTTGGCGCGGTTGATACTCGAATGAATATAGGCACTTATTGTCAACATCGATGCTTATGCGAGTGAACTTTGGAGTACATAGCAGCAGCATAAGTACCTGTCCATCGATCATTTTGTGCAGTTCTCTGAAATCACCCGATGTAATGATTTGTGTGCGAGTTCAGGCTCCAAATTACTCCTTTATGAAATCGGCAAACAGTAGCACAATACCAAATTACCAATACATATAGCAGGCACAATAATTAGGATAAAGACCAGTACCAACCTGTGTGAGGTAGCATATCAATTACTATTTCCTTTGGTGAAGCGAGATAAATAGCGGTGACGACAAAGGAAAAACAAGCGGAGATTAGCGTGACGAGGAAAGGGCGGAAGCTTCGAGGCAATGAAGCACCCAAAATTTTTGTGCAGTTCCACCAAAATCGAGCATCCTGTTGGCACATATATTGAGAGAGTGAGATTCTTGTAATAGTGGGACTAGTTGATGAAACATACACTAACAAATAGAAGCACCCTCATTATCTTAATGGGTAAAGTTAGCAACATAGTAGTCTTGCTTAAGAGAGGTATTAGTTTATTTAATCGGTGCCAATTAGCTCAACTCAACACTCAAAGCATTGCCATTTATCATAGGTTGCAAAACTTAAAAGTGCAAAGATAAAGGAGTTTCTCATAATGATGTACGATACAAATAGAGATGACGACAAACTAATATGGATGAAGGCCTTAGGCCCGTACCAACTGAGAAAAAAAGCTTATTCATGTAGTCCCATAAGAGATGATAAAGCACTCTTTGGAATCACACAATAGTATATATTTTGTGCACTTCAAATGTATGGTTGAAATCACTCTTGTTTACAGTCTTGAGATTATATCGAAAGATTATCAAGAACTTCAGCGAGTTAAAGCCTTGGCTGGGATACGATTCATTGTATTGTCTTGTGTAGTTCCACTAAAATGTATGATTGGCACAACATGATCCCTGTTTGCACAAGGTGAAACCTTCATTAGCTTCGTGAGAAAGGATAGGAAGACATTAGCATATTACTCAAGCGGTAGCATCAAATTCATGATGGACAATCATAAAACATTGCCTCATTGAACCAATGGCAATAAATTGACATACAAAACAATAGCACTATTATGTCATGACACTAATAATATTCCTCCTGCTCCACCACATGATTCACCTCCATAGACAAACATTCACACGTACATGATTCAGCATAGGGTCCTACTAAAGATTTGTTTAACTCAACGGGAAAATTAGGCGATAATAAATTAGTGGTACTTAAGTACTCTAATTAATTAAGTGAGACAGCGAAGTGGAAGGGCTCACTGGAGGATGCGTCTCACATGTAAGGTAGTCGTTGCGGAGCCCTTGAATGGCCTCGGCTGAGGCCTCACAAAGCTTGACAAGATCGCCTTAGCCTTTGTTTATTCTTCTTCTTCTTCCTCTTCATGCTCTGTTTCTCTTTCTCCTCACCAGTTGGTGAAACCAAGTACATGATTGGCCTTCTAATTCAGAATTGGTTTTTTCGGTGAGGAGTACAAGTGTACTAGTAAAAACAGCATTATTTTCTCATGGCGTTCGGAAAATAGAGATGAACACATGCATTAAATATCATTCTTACCTAATGGAAGGTTATGGCGCCAATATGGATGATGAGGATTGGAACACAGATCTCCCTTTGTGCAGTTCCACCAAAATGAACCAACTGTTCCATTCGACATTCGAGTTAAACAACACAAAAGTCACTTCTTTTAAGAAGAGTTTTGTGCGATGCATAAAAAGGTCTACTTGACAACGGTGAATTGGATATCCTGTTTGCACAAAAAGGCCTGAAGGAAACAGTCAGGGTCTCAAACAATTACAGGCAAAAACATTTGGCTAAACTTGTCGAGTCTCAAACAATTCTGAGGCAAAAACAGTGGCATGGCTTCATTTTACAGGGACATTATATTAAGAACAGCTAAGGCTGTGTTAGGTTCCACAGGTTTGGTGCAGGATTTTCGTAGGAACACAATTCCTATGGTATTCTTTCCCTTCAACCGTTGGAACAGGAAAGGTGAATAGTGTTTCATAGGAAAGCTGTTACGGTAATCTTGATTCCATAGGATTAGAAACATCCACTGCTGCTCATTTTTGGCGGAAGCTTGAGAGCGGCGCTTCATTGCCATGCGTTAGACAGGTTGTTGTCTTTGTGTTTGCGGAATAAAAAATCAACCTATGTGGTACATGAGGTGAGGACAAGAGTAGTCCTTTGTGCAGTTGAATAAACAAATAGCATCTCATCTTGCCAAGCATGCTACTCTAAAAAACAAATCTGTACATTTAAGTAGTCCATAGTTTACAGGGTTGTTCCAGAGTTTCCTCCGGTTCGCTGTTCCATAGTTTTATACCTACATTCCTTTCCTATTCCTCTATTTTCATCAAGATCTATGTTTTCTGCCTTTATTCGCCAGGAGCCTAAATATTTGGTATAAGGGCATGGGACGGTGGGTGCACCAATGATATAGCACCATGTATGTAAGCAGTGGCATAAAGTGGTGATTCATAGTTTGTTGCCAGAAACAAACATCCAAGAAACATATACAGGTTGGTCCCATTTTGTTCCTCTAGCCACCTACTCCTATGTGTGGATAGCAAATCTAGTCATAGTCATACCACTTTGTGCAGTGTTACCCCTATATTTCCTTTTAGACCAAGAGACCGGTTGGATGACGATCTGTACTACTTTCACCCCTTTCCTTCTGTTTGTACCAAGTCCGATGTACATACTAAATTCCCCACCCCACTTTATTTCTTGTTTGAACCAAGTACTCCTCGTCAGGAATTACTTGTCATCAAAATTGATGTGTCTAGAACTAAAATACATATAGATACATCCATTTCAATGACAAGTATTTTTGAATGGAGGAATAAGATCGACTCCATGAAGTAGCTTTACCTCTAACAATAGAAGAAAAAAATAGGTGACGTTGGACCATCCGATCGAGAGGGCTGAGAGGTGAAAATGATGCACATGCAGTGGCGTGGCAAATTTGGGAAGTAGAGCTAAAGGCGGTTTGACGAATATACACGAAGGTCGTCGGGATGTGGATAGGTGGGCGGCGGGAGGCGGATCCGCCCAGGCAGCAGCGAGCGGATCGGAGGACCTCCGCGCCCGGCGCTCGGCCGAGAGATAGCAGTGCGGCGGCGGTGGGTCTCCTCCCTCGGCTGTCGTGATGGCCTACGCGCTGCCCTCCTCCCTTCACGGCGGAGGGGTATCGTCCGGATGTGTAACCAGCGGTGAGGATAGAAAGCCAATGTCTTTTGAAGGGAGAAAGACAGTGTTACTACCCCTATCTTGTTTAGATCTGAAGAGGATGAGAGTATGTGAATAGAGGAACCCTAGAAAGCAAGCGCGAAGGCTCCGACCTATATATAAGTAGTGGGGTAGTTTTCCTTTTTCACTCCATCAAAACAATCATTTAAAATTGTGTACTACTACATGTTAGGTCGCGTTTTTTTAGTTGTTGATTGTTTTTTGAGATAGCTACCCGCTTGTTCCAAGTGGTGTTACGGTGTGCCGGGCGCACTTTGTATCGTTCAAGTGCGGTACTACAAGTCCCTCCATTAAATGAACAACCACCCCTCGTAAAATTGTGAACAAGCCCACGGCTAAAATTAAGCGAAGCGTGGGTTGCCCCAACATGCATTATTATTTATATTTCTACTCCTCCGTTCCTAAATATAAGTCTTTTTATTAGCCACACCTAAGACAAGAATTTTTTATTAGCAGTGAACCCCACATGTCATAGACACAAAAATTGTGGCAAGATTCCCTTAGGCAAGCCAAAGTGTGTCTAACAATTTGAGCAACTCAGGTTAGGCAAGTGTGGCAAGTGTGGGAAAAATAATGTGGCAACATAAGACAAACATAGTCACAATCCAAACAGCCCGTAATTTTTTGTGACATGCATGAAAATTTAGTTAGTTAAATTTATAGTCAAATTTTGGCAAGGTGCATCAAATCAACACATGCAAGTATCAGAAGGAAAGTCACGGCATGCATGCATGCGTTGTACTCCCTCCGTTTCCAAATATAAGTCTTTTTAAAGATTGCAACAAGTGACTACATACGAAGCAGAATATGTCTACTCCTAAATACGAAGTAGCCCATTTGAAATGTGTAAAAAGACTCTTATTGAGTGTAGTGCTTTGATGTGTCGCGTCAACTCGTACAAGACCGAGAAATTTGATTACTACGACGCCCTCTCCCTCGCGGACTAGCTCGGTGCCTTAGCGCACCTGCCTTTGGCTACATGACGGAGGGCCAACCACTGTTGGGCCCACTGTCATAAACGCAAAAGCGAGGAAGCGAAAGTAAACTTTCGCTACATGCTATCCCTCCCTTACGAGGTGGGCGGACATGCAGCAGTGGATTCAATACTGTAGAAGTAGGAGTAGCATCATGTTCGTCTTCTCGAAGAGGCGAAGAGCCAAGCGCAACCCAAACGTGGCAGTTGTGAACGCTCACGTGGTGCGGTTCCTTGGAGCATGCATATACTAGCCATGCTCTTGCATGAGACAAAATTGCTACTCCCTCCTTTCCGGTTTATAGTGCTCAATTCAAAAATCTCACCAATCAATGTAGATGGTGAGTGGTGGAATACAGTTTGTAGTTTTGCAAAAGCACCTAATTAATGCTCTTATTTCCTCAAAAAATTATGTTTATCAATGCATTAATTGCAATGCATGCATGCATAAAGTACATGCATTGGTCAAATTTCTCTTAATACTTGCATGCAATGATTTAATGCACCTTGGAATCTGAAAATGTGATGGAAAACAACCAAATTGAGCCTTATAAAATGGAAAACATAAAATTTTGAGATAAGCCCTATAAACGGAAAGGAGGGAGTATTGTATAACAATTAAACTCCATTATCCATTGGTTGATACTCATTCTGCATAGGTCCACGCGCTTAGCACCGTTTCCTCCTGGGGTCACCAATGTTTATTTGCTAATTAATAGCATTGCATGCAATGAACTAGCCATTGCAAGTCATTAAAAGCATGCACACCTCTCATCTCTTATTGGTTGATATGTCAAGAAACAAGAAACGAGGTTAATGCACCGCACCTAAGTGTTTTGGGACTATTTGGTTTTCGTAAGATGACTTACACACCTTAGACGGAGGGAGTAGTATAGACCTGTAAACTGGAAAGGAGTATTTGCCTTTCAAGAGATTTCAACAAGTGACTAGACTACACCATGTGCAGTACCCCCTCCCTTCCGGTTTATAGGGCTCAAATCTCATGAACCAAGGCATTTTGCGATTGGAGGAATGTATCTCGTACTTTACAAAACTACCCTAATTAAACTCATGCATTAATTACGTAGTTCTCTCGTTTTCCTCTCTGCCTTGGTCGTGGTGCACGATATTGAGCACTCCTATATTACTAGCCGCTCTATCTACATGCGGGACATTTCAAAGCATCCGGGCCCACGTGCCATCCACCAAATCACAGCGAGGTGCTACAGTCGAGACTCACCTATCACCCAGTGTGGCCGTCATGACCCGTCATATCACAAAACCCACACCTTTACCAGCAGTGGTAAGGTGGCCTCCAAGTTGGACTGGGCGAAGCAACCATCATTTCATTGGAGCAGCTCGTTCAAGCCCTTTCTTCCCTTTCTTGAAGAAAACCTCCTCCAGGCTACTCACTTCTACCATTTTCTTACAGCCTGCGAAGGAAAGGTGGGCGAATCGATTATCTGCTATATTTTCATTCAAGAATCTTCTTTTTGCGAAGCACCGACCGATTCTCATCCTATTCTTTTCCCGTTTTCATTGCGATTGTGGTTTCCTTTCGATTGCTTTTTGTTTGTAAGTTCATTGATGGATCACTGGAGCACTAGGCAAAGAGTTGCGGCGGACAACCTGGAGCAGCGATCTCCGAGAAGCGAGCACCGACCAGCGAGTTGACCATGTTGGCGGGCCAACCCATGGAGACGAAGAACTCCAAGAAACAAGCACTAGCACAAGAGTTGAGGAAGTTGGCGGACGAACTCCTCAAAGAAAGTTGGAAGAACAGCAAGGTCCCCACCGTGCCTACCCTAGGAACTCGATTGCCACCTATGTGAGGCTCAAGACCGAGTTTGAGGAGATAGTCGCCGTTGAAGTAGTATTCCCTGGAAGGTGATGGCCCCATCGAGGATGAGGAGATGGCCCCGGAGGATGAGATCCCGGTGAGCTGCACAAGGTAAAAATAATGGCTTATTATCATAGTTGTGGTTTTGATTATTTGCAATGTGCTTGCTAATATGTTAGGGTTGTGCGAGTGCGGTGGGCGTCCTTGATGATTCGATGTCGTGGCCCGTCTGTTGGCATCGCCCGGAGATCGATTCGATGCGTTGTCCATCCTGTGGACATCGCCCGAAGATCGATTCGATGTCGCGATCGATCCGTGCGGACATCGCCCAATCGATTCCCATGCCGCTGTCCGTCTTTGTGGTCATTGCACGAAGATCGATGACAAGAAATAGTTGGTCGCGCTAATCCTTGAGGGTAGTTTGCATTGCCTGTGTTTAATTACGAGCGATCGTGTTATGAAACCATCTTAGGGCTAGTGCACTTTGTCTTGTGTGGGTGGATCTTGCTACTTTTTTTGATAGTGAATCATGCGAACCCTCTTGAGTTATGAAGCAGATGTATCCTCACCAGCTTTTGATGTAATATATGGCATGCTTAGATGTAAGTTTGAACTGTTTATCATATCAGCGAGGGCTTGTTTGATGATTCTTGGTGTTAGTAGGCTAGCTCTTGTGCGAGCTATAGTACTTGCAAAACACTCATCGAAGAAAGCGTTGGGGCTGATGAGCTCGTGAATGCGCTTATACTTATCCCTCGTCGATCGACCAATAGCCCTAGCTCCTAAAATTGTTTGCTTAGCGATCGATCGGACAATAGTCGACATACATTCAGGCCTCATTTGGTTCATAGGTAAGGAAAATCGTAGCAAAAGTACGAGAGCGTGCAACACAAAATCATAGCGGTCGAGAGGCGTACTCCTCCGTTCCAAAATAGATGACCTAGGCGGGCTAGTTTGGCCTAGTGGGTTTCGATGATATGGCGTGATGCAGTGCCGTCCGGTCTTGGCGTGTGGTAGCGATCTTTGCGGGTGCAGTATGTTTTCTTGAAGAAGCGGAATTCAACGAAGTCATGATGGTTCCTTCGTCCCAACAACTTATAGTGGGAAAGGTTGGGCTGCGATCGACCGGGGTGAACCAGGATAAATTTGTGCATGGCGGGTGGACTAGGATGGTGATGTCCCACATGTCGGCGAATGAAAGTATTCTTTCGATATAGAGGACGAGCAGCAGTATTCATTGTTTATTTTTGATGAAAGCTATTGTCTCCTTTATTACGGCGGAGGAGTGTGAAACCTGACAGCCAGTGAACTTGGCATGTGCCACTCCTCCTTCCTCATGTAATGCCAGGTTACAACTTTTCTCACTTTCTCTCTATCTATTTCCTCTCAAATGTTTTTACCTTTCTTTTTTAAGACACAATTGTTTTTATGCCTTTTTTAGAATTATTTTTTATACCTAGGAGCACGTGTGAGGCGGGCTCTTGCAGCCCACTCCTTGACTTTGTCAATGCCTCTCTCTCCTCCACATAAAAGTACTACTCCTCCATTCCCAAATATTTGTCTTTCTAGACATTTCAAATGGTTACAACATACAGATGTATGTAGACATATTTTAAGTGTAGGTTCACTCATTTTGCTTCGTCGTAGTCACTTGTTGAAATCTCTAGAAAGACAAATATTTAGGAGCGGAGGAGAACTTCTATGCATGCATCGGCGGGCAGTGGCGTCTTGAGGGCAGGCGGTGAGGCGGGCTCGAGGCGGTCAGGACTCGGCATGGCCCACCTCACATTATCACCATATATTTCTTGGAGTCCGTGCGTGGCGGGCGGGCGATCTCTTCTCCTCCCCGTTTCTCTCTTCTCGGTGGCCTTGTTGGCGACTAGATTCGGCTATCGGCGGTTTATTCAATTACGGTCCCATGTCGGTGAAATTGCAAGACAACGCGTGTCCCCTACGGTGGCGGCATGCGAGCGGACTATCGGGGTTGCGGCGTGTGCAAGTCGTAAGTGTGCCGCCTTTTCCTTTAGAACTTGCGGCGTAACATTTCAGCAGCGATCGATCGATAGAAATCGAGAACAAAATGGCGAGGCGGTGCTTTCCCGCTCGTTAAGCGGGCTAGTTAGTGATATGATGTGCTACTGATGCCGTCCACTTGCTCCATTTTATGTAAGCAGAGTTCACACTCTTCTGGGAGGAGTCACGAAACACGCAGATCTGATTTTGATCGAGGATAAGCATTCCCTGCCAAATAATGGAGGATTGTTAGCGATTATAGCATGATAGTTAGGGCATCTCGGCGCTGGCCCACAAATTTACTCCGGCATCTGTCAGAGGACAGCGATGGATGCCATCCGATGTTGCCATACCTTTCGACAACTATATGAACTAGCAGGACGAAATTCGTGCAAACAAAGCAAATTTCAAATTGATGGGATGAAATTCATTACATTTGAGAACTTTTCCTATAAACTGGATGAAATTCATTACATATTTAGCACAAACCGTACTAAAACCTACTATAAACCTAATCTAAGCGATCGCGAGCCCCGACCACCATGTCGGCCATGAACCCGAAAGCCGGCCATTGCCTTTGCCTCCTCCTTATCCGCCTCGATAACCTCCTCCTCACGGAGCACAAGGTTATGAAGATTTCCGCCTCCACGTCGCCATCAAGCGGCTAATCGCCGCTGATTTTATCCCACCAAGCTTGGCGTCGGTGAGTGGAGGCGGTGGCCTTCCTAGGACCAGGCGGTGGCGACCTACCGTGTACTACTCTTCCTCGCTGCGGCTGCACCCGCGCCTGTAGCCCGGCTTCGTGGTCGTGGCGGCGGGGCGGCTGGGAGGCCGGCGATCTCCTTCGTCTGCTCCTGCGAAATCGTCCAAAGAGCTTTGGCGCGCGCCGGGCGGAGCCACCGATGTCGCCGTGCGCTCCTGCTGACAGTCGTCAAGAGATCTTTGGAGTGCGGAGGCCATGGTTGAGTGCTGCCAACAAAGGAAGGACGAGAGGAGAATGAGTGTGGGTCTTTGGCTATGGCTGGGAGCTAGGGCTCAAGTTAATATAGCGGGCGAATGGCAATGAGCCACGGCGAACGGATGGGCGGTGGCAGCGGAGTAGGTTCGTTGGCAGCCATGGTGTCGTGCTGTGAGCGATCTCTTGCCGGGATGCAGCGGGTGGCGCTCTCGGCGGCGCTTTGCTGCAATGCGGCGCCCGGTGAAGGTCGCGTCGGGCGTGAATCACGGATGTTGCTTGATGACTTAACCGCGGGTGCATTGTCTCACAAACATGTGGGCCCAGCAGGCATCGAGGCTGCATGTCGGTGACACCCAGCTGCACTGCGATTAAGGATGGTGAATCTGGCATTGGCGTTACGGAGAGGCGGTGATCGTTTGGTGAGGAAGCGCTTCGCTAGCGATGGAAGGGGTTTGGTAGGCGAGGCGGTCGAGGCGGCGTGGTGGTAAAATGTGAACTCATGGATGGCGAGCCTTTGAGGCGTATGCGGCGCGTATTGACAACCAGGCGTCCATGCAACGCTCTTGTCGCCAGCTAGCATTCGATGACCACCATTAGACACCACACAACCATACATAACTTATGAATAATGGGCCGAATCGATCGGACACACACTCGTGTGCGGTGGCACTATGATCGGTTGCTCACGATAGTACATACTCCCCACCATAGTACCCTCTCTAGCTAGGCTGTTTTATAGTTTATCGTTGTGATGGGCGATATACATGAGCAAGCGCCCGAGTCACGAGTATGACCGTTGGTGTTGAGCGGTGAATACATGCTCGGTGTTCGCGGAGCCTCCGACAAGCGTCTAAGCGTAATTTCACATCGCATAATTTTGGTTTTATTTCTTTCTTCAGCGGCAGGTAGGCCCACATAGATAGATAGATAAAGAACACGAGCTGATGAGGCGCATGCGGACTGTTTGGTAGTCAACCGGACAAATCTGAAGCTATCTGCTGAGCCGGTGACCATATAATCACCATATCTCGTATACAATGATCAAAGTGAGCTATCAAGACAAGTTCGATGACCGCCAATGCATTTTACTAGGTAATAAATGACCAAGATTGAAGGGAATCCAAATTTGCCGTTTTACGTCCTTGAGCTCTTGACAAACCAATGCACTATCTCGGTTGTCAAGCCCTCCACCCAGATCTCTCGTAAGCATCGTTCATGCCGCACCTCCACACTAACGGTAAGGCAGCGATGGCATCCACCGCGCCGAGTTCCTCGCCGCCCGACCGCACACAAAATGGTAGGGAAGCAATGGCATCCCGCCGTGCGAGTTCATCGCCGCTCGCGACGACAACTATGTGGGAGGAATTTGAAGATGCCAAGACGAATGGGCGGTACATCAAGAAAGCGGCCAAAGCCGCCTGGAGGAAGCGGAAAATCATAAAGCACTCAAGACAAAGAGGCCGCTGAGGAGTCCGGATTAGGGGGTGTCGGATGGCTGGACTATATCCTTTGGCGGACTCACGGACTATGAAGATACAAGATTGAAGACTTCGTCCGTGTCAGGATGGGTCTTTCCTTGGCGTGGAAGGCAAGCTTAGCGTCTGGATATGTTGATCTCCTACCATTGTAACCGACTCTGTGTAACCCTAACCCTCTCCGGTGTCTATATAAACGGAGGGTTTTAATCCATAGGGACGAACAACAATCATACCATAGGCTAGCTTCGGGGTTTAGCCTCTCGATCTCGTGGTAGATCTACTCTTGTACTACCCATATCATCAATATTAATCAAGCAGGGTAGGGTTTTACCTCCATCGAGAGGGCCCGAACCTGGGTAAAAACATCGTGTAAAGCTTGTCTCCTGTTACCATCCGCCTAGACACACAGTTGGGACCCCCTACCGAGATCCGCGGTTTGACACCGACATTGGTGCTTTCATTGAGAGTTCCTGCGTATGCGTCATCTTTAGGCCCGATGGCTCCTCCGATCATCAACAACGATGCGATCCGGTGAGACTTTTCTCCCGGACAGATCTTCGTATTGGCGGCTTTGCCTGCGGGCAATTAAGCAGCCATCTGGAGCGGATCGAAAGCTTCGCCCTGGCCATCGAGGTCAGATTTGGAATTTGAACTACGGTGGCGTCGCGGAGACTTGATCTTGACGGGTTCGAGCTCTGATCGGCGCGCCGCCTTTGTCTCGATGGGCATGATTTAGCTCTGCCGCGAGACGATTGCCTGGGCGCGCACCAGCGTCGCTCCGACCCTTAGTTCGGGCTGCTGCGCCGATCGAGGGCGGGTGGCTGGACACCGCCTCGGGGCTGCAATCTCTCTGACGGTCGAGCCGAACACCATCTTTGTCCCTTGTAAAGCTCATGACTCCAAGGTGCGGACTCCTCTCCGGTCTCCGAACCCTCCGCGCCCTTGCCAATCAAATCCGATTGGGCGCCCGATCATGGAGTTCACCGCCGCGGACATCTTTCGGCACTTTTCGCCCTTTGGCGACATCCTGAATTCACTAAAGTCTCTCTCTTTATCGGGAGAGCCTGGCGGATTATGGTCGGGAAGGTTGGGATCTTGGACGGCGAAGAAATTCAAAGCCCACCCACCACCCGCCGTAGCCCATCGATGATTTAACCGACATGCTCGACTTCGACTCGAAGACATCGGCGGTATGGGCGGCGATGCGGGAGGCGACCAGAACCAGCGCCTCTGAGGGCGCTGGAAGGCCACCTCATCATATGACATATACATGGTGGACATCCCAAAGAAGGAATGGCGATGGAACAGCGGAGGATGACCCTCAAGAAACAGCCTAAGCGCCCGGCGTCGTGGCGCCACTCTAAATCCGCCACAACAAAAGCGGTGATTCCGGCACGGAGACAATAACACCCGGATAGTGCGAAGACAACCCCCTCCGGCAGGATTCAAGCGCGGGAGGATGGAGAAGCCAGCCCTCATGAGAGGCGGCGGCGAGAGAGGTGAGGGCGATAATTACATGCCTCCCTCCGAAGGCGAGGCAAGCCTCGGCGACGGCAATTTGTCGTGCTGAGGATCCCGTCGAACAAGGCGTTTCAAGCGCGGGCTTATAGCCACGGCAAGCAGCCTCAAGAAAAAGCAGCAACAACTTAGAGCTGACCAAGACTTGCTAGCCAAGCGGATGGACCGAAGTCCTTGTGGCCAAGAATATGAACTCGAGCGCCCCTCAAGAGCTACCCAAAGCAGGCTGCTACCCGATTAGAGGAAGCACCTAAACCTACATCACCAGCGCATAATCGGCCGACCGGCCACCTCGTGGCCGTGTGAAGAACCTCTCGGCCCTCCACTCAAGCCGCACCCTGCGTCGCCCAAAGAATACCAAAGCGGCGAAATCGCCCGGACCTGCGAGATATATTGGAGGACAAGGCAAAGGCAAACAAGATCGATCTACGGATTGCGTGGGCCCACGACACATGATGATAACCGTCCGCGGATCGGCAATTCGGCCGGGCTGAACACGATGAACAAAGCTCATTTGAGCTGCGTCGTGATATAATAATCTGAGGTTGCGCACCCATTATGCTTCACATATGAAGTGATGGATCATCAAATCCCGAGGGTTTCAAACCCGTAAACAGTGAATCATATGATGGCTGTGAGATCCTGCGGTTTGGATCGAGGACTATCTCCTTCATATCCACATGGCCCGCGGTGATGATCTACATGCCATCAAATACCTCCCTCAAGCTTAAGGACCAGCTCGACATTGGCTTAACAGCTTGCCGGCGAGAGTAAATTGGTTGTTGGGAAGACACGGAAGCCGCATTCCTCGACAATTTCGGGGCACCTATATGCGACCACGGATCCGATGACCTAAGCCACATAATTCAGCAGCGGAGAATCGGCGGACAATTCGGACACGGTTCCTAACCAAGAAAAATCAAATCGTCATTGTCCGGGATGTAGAGGCCCTTGCAGCCTTCAAACATAACATCATGACATGTGGCTTGCCCAGCACCTAGGGCAGGAAAAGCGAAATCCATGGCAGCCCTCACAACACTCATGACCGCTTTTTGGCGGGAGAATACAGCTAGCTGGCTCGTAGTAATAACATGACCAAGAGCCACAGTAATTCGGATACCAAGGACAGCAATGGCAGGTCGCGTCGCAACAAGCACAAAGCGCCGCGTGCGGTGATAATGCTAAGGATCGGCGATCGATGCGGATTGAGCTCTAAACCCGTCGTGGAAAAAGCCATTCAAAAGAAATACTCCGGGCTCGTCCAATTTGGACCGAATACTTTCGATCGCTCGTGCGGATACGGCACCCCGAAAAACCAATAACCACACCAGCAGGGATTGTTGGGTGTTCAAGCGAGCGAGCAAGTTAAATGCGAAAACAATGACAAGGGGCTGCATAGCGATGGCGAGGAGGAGCCCGGCTGCCGAACAATAGGGGACGAAGGGCTTCCCCCACAAGTGTGGACGGTGAACATGATATCATAACCCACATACCCAAAAGGGAGTGGAATCGTGCATAAGGGCGTATATGCGATGGAGCGATCGCCCCAAAGTTCAACCCGTGGTCCCCCTGCCGATCACTTTTGATCGAAGGACCACCCACTAGTATCCGCCATGGCGGATTCGCGCGATAGTTCTAGACCCAATCATTGGCCATTTCACCTCACTAGAGTCTGATGGATGGCGGTAGCAGCCTAAACCTGCTTTATCGAGGAAGCAGTCACGAAAAATGGGCATAGAACCCTCAAGTTAAACCCACAAAGGCGACCTTTAAAGGCGTCATACCAGTGTAGAGGCCAAGCTATGCAGGCTCAGTTACACTTGAAGTGGTCTTGGATCCCGGATAACTTCAAAGTGAGGAGTTAATCTTGACATAGTCCCGTTCGCGATGGCTATCACGCCTTTGCTTTCGAGACGAACCGCATTTGCAAAGTTCAATGCGGTGCCGCCTCGCATACCTCAAGCTCAAGATGCGAGGCCCTCGAGTCATTACGGTCAGCGGAAACACGAGCGCTCTCTCGAGCGGAGGAGCATCTGGCTGACCCTGGCGGAAGTACAAAGCAACCTCTCAAGGCAATTCTCGAGTCCGGCCATTAAGCGTCCGGACACCGCCAAGCAGCGCCGGAGTAACCTACAACAAGACCGCTGGCATGTTCGAACGCAGCGTAGCAATCGGCTAACCCACCCTCAGCGAAATTGCAAAACCAGTACTGCGTGTACATAATTATGCTCTGGAAACACCATGGGCATAGGGGAAGGGGCACGACCACGACATGCCCAAATATGTGGTTCAACCGCACTAGGGGCTCCCGATTGTGTCATTCTTTTTCTTTTCTTTTCTTACTTTCGGGACTCCGCTCTCCGGAAGCCTGTCCGTGATAGAATCGCTGAACACGATGCAACAGCGAGAATGACTACATCAGTGTCGGTGGTCTCTATAACGAGCGTATACTTGTTTCACATATCATCCCATAGCTAAGCATACGGAGAGGACATGTCAAATAGTCCGTCCCTTGCTTATTGCACTATTTGTATCGTTACGCTTTTACGCAGCATTTTGAATAAATAATAACATAGCTTTTGTCTATTCTTGCATTCCTTTTCTTTATATATGTTCATTCACGACATATTGCACCCGTGCACTTTAGTGCTGACCAAATACGAGGGCTTGAGTACCCCAAAATACGGTGTGAGAAGTCGAACACTTTCACAAGTCTGACACCTGAACTTATAGCATTATATGCATCGGCTCGAATCATGTCTTGGGTCAATAGTTGGGTTTGCCCGGCTCCCATGTTTTGGTACCTTACATTCCGTTCTATCGGCTAAGGTGGCGCGGGAGAACCCAGTGATTGTGCCCGGTTGAGCTGGGCTAAGCACCTCGATGGAAAGCTAAAACTGACCTCATGATAGAGCGAGAGCTGGTGGCTGTTCGAGAGAGATTTTGAGTCCCTAAAGACTTATGCCGCTTAGGCGAGGCGGCTTTGTCGGCCTAGGCGTGGATAGCGCCCGAACTCGATCTTCTGAATACTATGGGTTCAACGAAATTTAAAATTATAGAATTCTATGGCTAAGTGAGTGTTCAAGCATTATAGTCCGATTGCCTTGTTGGTTGTGTTGGCGCCTCCTCGAAGGACCCAAGAATGGGAAAAAAAGCGCTCAAGTTTATCGAACATGACACTAGTGGCATGGAGGCGAGAAGCCGACGACTACGCCATCTCCCAAATTTAATAAGCGGCCGCCTAGAAGGTAATATTTTAAATTCAAAAGCGTTGCTTAGCGCATATGAACAAGTTTTCAGCGTACAGGATAACAAATGCGAGTTTACTCAAAAATTACATCTCTGGAGCATTCATCCGCTATAAGGCGGGCACCCTTCAGGACGCCCTCATAATACATCTCAGGCTTGTGATGCTCCTTGCCCGGTGGTGGTCCGTCCGTCACAAGCTTCTCAGCGTCCATCTTGCCCCAGTGCACCTTAGCACGGGCAAGGCCTCTGAGCACCTTGATGCATCTGGGCGCTTGATGGCTCAATCCACGGACAGGCGTCCACCGGCCGCCTCACCAGCCGAAGTAGCTCCCGGGCATGGCCTCCCACAGCCTGATCGGACTATGAGGCCCTTCATGGCCTGTTCGGCCACCTTATGGAGCTCGACCAGCTGCTTCAGCTGGTCGCTCAAAAACACCAGGTGTCGGCCTCGGCATCTTGAGACAGAACACCTTCTCCGTCGAGCTCCCTCCTCGGCCCGGTAGAGCAGCAGCGTCGGACACTGCTGAGGCAGATCTGCAAATGCTCGGAGAGCTCGGATTCGGGTAAGTAACAAGTAATTCACTTTCACGTGCTTGCTTTGCATAAAGAATGCCTTACCGCGCTATCTTCTTCATCGCCTCAATTTCTGGAGGGCTTTTTGGGCTTGGCCTTAGCAGATTTGGCGCTCTCAAGGGCCGAGGGCTCGGACTCTTGAGTCTTTGAGTCACGCTCCAAACTCTTGTGTTTTCCACGAGCACGGAGCTCTTGCCGCACCTCCGCCACCGCGCCTCCTGCTTCTCTCGCTCGGTGCGCTCAGCGGCCGCATTGCTTTCGGCCTTGGACAGCGCTTCCTTCAGGGTCGCCACCTTGTTCGTGGCCCCTGCAATACTCATGTTAGTCCTGTCATTTTTTGCAACCACATCTTTTATATACTTCCATAAGGTATTACTTACCTTCCTTGTCCTCGAGCTGCTTTTTGGCAAGGCCGAGCGCGTTCACGGACCGCTCGAGGCTCTGCTTCAATGCATTGACCTCCTTGATCGGTCTGGCGAGAGGTCAGCGAGTGCAGCCTGCATTCCCATATTGACATACTTATGTTAGACTCCTGCGTACATCTTTTAGATCCTCGAGTTCGGCTTTTCTTTCCGAACACCAAGCTGAAACATCGAGGGGCTAGTGTCTATCACGGTAATATTTTACATATCTTAAATACATACCTCAAGGCACTGTTAGAAGGCTGGCACGAGCTTGATCAGCCCCTCTTGGCGGACTGAACTTTCTAGATCAACACACTCATAGCAGTGCGGTGCTCCTAGTCGATGGAAGTGCGTTAAGCCCTCCGACAAATTATCCAGTGCCTCTGGTTGGGCGGAGGTCACGGCGTCGTGATCTTGCCCTTCTTACGTGGGGCCGCTGCGGACTCGGAACCACCGAAGGTTCGGTCTGAGTCGGCCGAGGCGGACTTAGAGCCCTTTGGGTTTTATCCCCTTCGCTGAGTCGGGAGGTTGCCTTCGGCGCCTCGGGACCACCTCCTCTGGCTGGGCCTTTTGGGACCCCACCTCGGCGTCGTCCGGCGTGAGGAGGAGGCGGCGAAAGTGAGTGCTATTCATCCGGCGAACCCAAGGGCAGCTCGTTGAGCGTCGAGCCCGTCCTTGGGCGGGCTGCATGGTTATATTCGGCGTTAGAAGATCTTGTGCAACAAATGGAAAGCCATGAGTTATTACGGTATCTGGACACTTCACGATTTCCACGGGGCTTGGCCCTCGGTGGCCCTCCTCTTCGCCGTCGTCGGCGTTGGTGGAAATAGTCGGAGGAAGGTCCTTCCTTCTTGGACCCTCGGCCTCCCGGTTGAGGCGGCCTTCCTTTCTTCTCTCCCCGGCGGGAGAGGCCTCTTCCTCCTCCTCGTTTTCACGGGAGAGTCCGCCTCGAGTCATCGGACGATGAGTCCGACACCACTGGCGTCGGGAACTCCTTGAGTTCCGTGGCCTTCTTCTTAGCCTTCTTCTCGGGCACCCGTGAGGTGCGGAACCAGCAACCCCGTCGGTAGGCGTCCGCTGAGGTCTTGAGCAAGGGCCGGACGGTCAATCTGCCGACGTCTTACGCCAATCTGGCAAAGGTAAGGGAGTTTAGATCCCGCATAGAGTCAAACTATGAAAAACAAGTGTCCTGTAAAGGGTAAAATAGCTTACCGCATTGGCTTGATGCTGTGCATTGAATCCGCGATCCTCGGAGGCGGATGCGGGAGCATCGGCGCCCTTGAACAACACCTTCCAGGAATCTTCGTACG
Organism: Aegilops longissima; assembly: GCA_021605205.1. NCBI lineage: Eukaryota > Viridiplantae > Streptophyta > Magnoliopsida > Poales > Poaceae > Aegilops > Aegilops longissima. Next base: position 21,131 of record JAHIAM010003206.1, read on the forward strand.
TAGTGTCGAAGAGCCTGCTCAGGGTTTGGTGCTGTGCCGGATCGAACTCCCACAAGTTGAAGGCCCGTTGTTGGCATGGGAGGATCCGGTGGATGAGCATGACCTGGACTACGTTAACAAGCTTGAGCTTCTTGTTCACCAGGTTTTGGGCCTTGAGTTTGGAGTCGGTCAGCTCTTCGAATTACCCCACGTCGGGCCCGTCTCTTTCCGGGAGGTGAGCTGTGTAGGAAGCGGATCAGAATTCGAGGCGCTGCCCATTTAGGGTCAGCCTGGCTCGGTGATGTAGAACCATCCGATTGCCACCTTTATGGTCTCCACGAAGGAGCCCTCGAGCCATAGGGCGTTGGCCATCTTGCCCACCATGGCACCTCCGCACTCCGGCAATGGCGCCCACTACCTTGACTTGACATTGAAGGTCTTCAGCCATAAGCGAAGTGGGGCTGGATCGAAGGAAGGCCTCGCACCTGTGATGAGCGCCGAGATGTTGTGACGAAATTCGGGGCCAGGTCGTGGAAATCCAGGCCGTAGTAGAACATGAGCCCCGGACAAATGGGTGAAGTGGAAAACCTAGTCCGCGGAGGGCGTGGGTGAGAACACCACCCTCTCATGGGGCACTGGGGGTGGGGATGAGCTGCCCTTGTCGGGGAGCGGTCTTGCGATGTCATTGGACAAGTATCCGGCCTTCCTCAGCTTTGATGTGCCCCTCCGTGATGGAGGAGGCCATCCACTGCCTCCGCTCCGGACATGGCTGGAGAAGGTTGAGGTGGGATGTCGGACCTAGGCGCTGGAGCTCGAGTCTTGTGAAATGGATGAGCAAAGGAGGAAGAAGGCGTGGGTGAAAAGGTGGATCCTTATCCCTTATATGGGGGAGACGAAGCTATCGTCCCCACCAGACTGGTAAAACTTCGCTTATCTCCCAAAGCGCCATAATCAATGGCGCGGTTGGGTTACTACGCCCATATTGATGAGAATCCCGGAATAAGGGACACGATCTCTGCTTTGACAAGGCGTGCCAAGAAACCGCCTCGCTAAGCGTCTTTGGTGGGACGAGTAAAAAGCGATTCGAATAAAGGCTTGGCGTGGTGTGATGTCTGCTGCGGAATCGTCGGCAGATTGAATTTGTGTAAATATTATTCTCTCTACGGTGGTATGTGGAACTTATTTTGCGAGCGGACACTATCCTTGTGTTCAAAATCTTCTATGAAGTATTGGAGGAGGAACCCGCCTTGCAATGCGAAGACAATCTGCTTGCGGGACTCGTCGTCATTGAAGCCTGGTTAGGGAGCTCTTGAGGAGTCCGGATTAGAGGTGTCGGATGGCTGGACTATATCCTTTGGCGGACTCTTGGACTATGAAGATACAAGATTGAAGACTTCGTCCGTGTCCGGATGGGACTTTCCTTGGCGTGGAAGGCAAGCTTGGCGTCTGGATATGTAGATCTCCTACCATTGTAACCCTCTGTGCAACCCTAACCCTCTCCGGTGTCTATATAAACGGAGGTTTTAATCCATAGGACGAACAACAATCATACCATAGGCTAGCTTCTAGGATTTAGCCTCTCGATCTCGTGGTAGATCTACTCTTGTACTACCCATATCATCAATATTAATCAAGCGGGGTAGGGTTTTACCTCCATCGAGAGGGCGAACACAGGTAAAAACAGCGTGTCCCTTGTCTCCTGTTACCATCCGCCTAGCGCACAGTTCGGGACCCCCTACCGAGATCCGCGGTTTGACAACGACACCGCCGCGCCATAAGAAAAGAAAAGGGCGCCAGCTGCTGCTGATGGAGAGGTCGGTGTAGATCCAACTGCAGTGGGGTGTAACCAGCCAACAAAGCCGGGAAGAAAAACGTGACATCGGCCAGCATGTGAAGTAGTAGTACTAGTAGTTAGTGTGTGTGTCTGTATGCAGTGCGAGCATGTACCAATACTATTACTAGTTACTCTGTAGTTTTAGAGCAAATTACCAGTACATTAGCCTAGACTAAATGGAAAAATTCCTATCCTAAGCATCAAATGGCATCTCTTTCTTTATAGGAATTGAGATGCATGTCATCTCACTTCCTATGATTTTCATATTCCTATCCTATGAATGAAAGGAGGCCTCTGTTGGATTAACTACTTGTAACTAGCGATCTTCTTTGATACGATGGTTTTCTTCAAGCGGAATTCAGCGAAGTCATGATGGTTCCTTCGTCCGAAACAACTTCAAAGTGGGAAGTGGGCCTGTGATTTGACGGTTCATTAGTCATTGTTACTGCGGTAGCGACACAGGTGACTCCTTGGAGTTCTGCGTGCATAGCAAGTGGACCAAGATGGTCGGCGTCCCACATTTTGTGACGGAAGTATTCTTTCCGATATCGAGGAGCAAAGGAAACCGCGTGGTATAGTATCAATGCTGATTGGTTCACAAAAAAATAGTATCCTGCCGATTTATAATTATTTTTATTTACGATGAATGCTAGCGTTTCAACTCTTACGATGAAGGGTGCCAAACCGACGCGTCTGGATGTCCCACATCGGCGAAAGAGTGGGACATGAACAGCGTGGTAGAGCCCAGCGTAAAAAAAAACAGCGTGGTAGGCGTCTCCACTTCTTCCTTACGGGTGGAGACCCTGCGTAGTAGTACTTAGTGGTATGAGCGATACAAAGTGCGACACGGACGAGAAAGACACCGTCTAGTTGGAAGGTCTCGGGGCATACGTAAACAAATATAAAAGTTAATATGTGCCTCCAACTAATATAGTAGTAGTAGAGTACTTGAGCACGTACTCCATAACATCACCGTGCATTGCCCGTACAACATTAGTGGTAGTGCGTAGTAAGAGACAAATGCCGCCTAAGAGTTCCCTTCTCGACCTACTTTTGGGTGTTTGGTAGAGTGTATGGAGGTGCATGAGTCCACACTAGTTTAGCACAAATACACTAGAAGCATGCATGAAGAGAGCATGCATGAAGAGGTGTTGAGTTGAGCATGCATGAAGAGGAACAACTATCTTTGAGTCGAGAAGCGCAACCAAACACACCCTATATGCCACGCATGTTCATACCATTTGTGCCTTTCTACTTCACTTACTGCGCTACATTACTCGGGTTAAATACGTCCCTCACAGGTACATGTCGTCTCGTAGTTCAGTCCCGTGTTCTTCATATAGATGGAGCGATCCTTGCATAACACATGCACCTTGATGTCTCGCGTGTTGGCAAAAGGATGAACAAAGCTCACGTAAAAAATAGAGTGGAAGAACATAGATTCAGACGGTAGAGAAGGAGCAAGGAACCTCGTGGTGGGCGTCTGCACTCATAATATTTAATATTATTCAGCGATATAAAATTAACCAATCATCTCCACGATTAATTTGGAAGAGTCTGAAACACGGCAGCCAGTGTAGTTATGTCATACTAGTACATGGCTATTACGCTATCACCATATTTCTTGGCTTACATGCGACACCTATCTCTAGTAATCCGGCAGACTGTATCGCTTCTCCCTCCTCGTCTCTATCAAAGTGTGGCGGGCTGGCGTTTACTGCCGTCTATTGAGGTCGGTTAACTATCACATGTTAGCGACATGCCAAGAGCATTCTAAAAAAATTCCTTTCACGTTTAGTTTTCAAAAGAAAAAAATCCTTTCATATGCGAATTTGCACTGTATGCTTTGAGCAACTTGCATGTCCTATCTTGCTCTGTTTGATACTCTAACTTAGCTAGAGGTTAGACTAACTCATGACTAACCTGAACTAACTGTAGCCAAAGAGGTGTTTGGGTGACGAGGTTAGATTGACAATAAATGCACTTCATGGAGAGAGAAGTGATTTTTGATGGTCCCAATGAGAACTATCTCGATTAGCACCTCTTGGGTGGGATAGTTTATTTTTGTGGGTTGGTGCAACTTGCTCCAATTTAAACCCTCGTGCTTGGATACTTTAGGGCTATTTGAGCCCCAACTAGCTCAAACTAACTCTAACCCATGGATCCAAGCAGGGCCTATGGCCGATCTCGGTGAGCGATCCGTGCCCGAAGCGGCGCTCTCTCGGCCGTCGCGCCACTTCAAAGCGGCGCCGGTGAGAGGTCGCCTCCGCTCTGGCGGGCATTAATCTGACCTTGGCGCTCGAGCGGCGGCGCTGACCGTTTCACGCAGAAGGAAGCCTTGCAAGGAGTATAGGTTTTGAACCGTTTGGTGTAATCTTGGTAGTTTGCAAAACTACTCAATTATGCACTCGGTTTCCTAAGAAATTGTGGTAAAAAGCGTTACTCCACAGCCGCTTCCTTCTCCTTCCTCTTCCACTGCCGCGCATGTCCACGAGGCGACGGTCAACCCTTATATAGGAGTGCTAGCACAAAAAGATGCATGCATGACCACTAAAATTTCCATATTAAGCGCCGCTCGGTGAAGTATGGCGTATGTTGTTACCTTTGGCGGCCCATAGCTGCGAGGCGGCGGCGACGGAGAGAAGAAGCGCGGGAGGAATGAATGCAGCTCTTGTTTGGGTTAGCCTTAGAAGCTTAAATAAATGTGCAGCATCCGTGAACCAGCGGGTGCACAAATTATAACATACTACGTAATGTATGCTTAAGTGGGTGTCACATGGTGGTGTGTGTGTGTGAGAGATTACGAGAGGCAGTGCGTGTGTGCGACTTTACTCTTCGGACATGTACTCAACCTTTTGCATCGGGATATAAGTATAATGGTATTTACTTTAGCTAGTGATTTACGTGGCCATGTTAGCGTGGTTGTGTCAAAAAAATGTCACTTCCTCCTCGTGATTTGCGTTATATAATTACAAGCAAGATTCTCGTGCATTGCGGAACATCAATATGCATTTTTACAAAACACCTGTTGTGATTGACCCATGCAGGAGTAATCCCATGTGTAAAACTAATGATATCTCAAAATTTTATAGGAAAACTGGTATCTCGAGAATGTAATGAAAAAATTAAAGATGAGAGATAAGGCGAGGAGGTGGAGGCGTTGTGGTGGCTGGTGGTCGGAATGGGCGGAGGCATGGGGATGGGCAGGCGCCGGCAGCGGCGGCCACCATGCATGCTAGATTGTTCGAGACTTATTCCTTTTTTAATTCTTTGAGCAATGAGGTTGAGGAGATAATGATGTGGAGAGAGGTGCGGGTATCTTTTGTAAAATTATCATAGTTTGCTTTCTATCCGTCGGATATAGATCATCTGATCGTATTACAAGATGGCGAGCACTTTGAGGAGTCTGGATTAGGGGTGTCAGGACAGCGGACTACCATCATCGACCGAACTATCATCTGCGGACTATCATCATCGACCGGACTCCAAGACTATGAAGATACAAGATTGAAGACTTCTCCCGTGTCCGGATGGGACTTTCCTTGGCGTGGAAGGCAAGCTTGGCGTCTGGATATGTAGATCTCCTACCATTGTAACCGACTCTATGTAACCTAGCCCTCTCCGGTGTCTATATAAACCGGATGGCTTTAGTCCGTGGGACTAGAATCACAACAACCCTTACAATCATACCATAGGCTAGCTTCTAGGGTTTAGCCTCCTTGATCTCGTGGTAGACCCACTCTTGTAAACATCCACAATATCAATATCAATCAAGCGGGGCGTGGGTTTTACCTCCATCAAGAGGGCCCGAACACAGGTAAACATCGTGTCCCTTGTCTCTGTTACCATCCGCCTAGGCATACGATTCGGGACCCCCTACCGAGATCCGCGGTTTGACACCGACATTGGTGCTTTCATTGAGAGTTCCTGCGTAGCCGTCACCGATAGAAGCGATGGCCTCTTCAATCAACAACAGCTTGATCTGGGTGAGACTTTTCTCCCGGACAGATCTTCGTATGGCGGCGCGCCTGCGGGCAACTCACTTAGCCATCTGGAGCAGATCAGCTTCGCCCCTGGCGTCGAGTCAGGTTTGGAAGCCTAAACTTCACGGCCCGATATCCGCGGGGACTTGATCTTGATGGATCGAGCCACAGACCAAGCGTGCGTCTTTCATCACGATGGGCATGACCTAACTCTGCGCGGACAGCACCTTGAAGGCCGCTGCGAATCCGCTCCGGACTCATAGTCGAGCCGATCGCTCGGATCGAGGGCGGATGGCTGGACACCGCCTCGGGAGCCGCCTTCTCTGGCGATAGAGCGAACACTTACCTTGTCCACATAAAGCTCATGACTCGAGTGCGGACTCTGCGGACTCCGAACCTCCTGCGCCCCCGCGGTCGAATCCGATTGGCGCCGATCATCAAATTCACCGCTGCGGACATCTTTCGGCACTTTTCGCCCTTGGCGATATCATAAATCGCTAAAGCATCTCTCGCTATCCGGAGAGCCTGGCGAGCTACGGCCGGGGCGGTTGAGATGCGGACGAAAAATTGAGCCCACCACCACCCGCCGTAGCCACCGTCGGCGATTTAACGGCGTGCTTGACTACGACTCCGAAGACATCGGCGGTATGGGCGGCGATGCGGAGACTACCAGAACCGGTGCCTACGGGACCTTTGGAAGACCACCTCGTCATCGACATATACATGGTGGACAACCCAAAGGGAAGCGATAAGAAGGAACAACGGGGGCGGCGAGAGGATAATCCCGCCGATAAACAACCAAAGCGGCGACATAAGCGCCCTAAGTCCGCCTCGATCAAAGCAGCCTTCCTAACGACCCACCGATAGAGCAGGGCAAACCAGCGAGACGACGAACAGGGCAGGCGGATAATCAACCCCTTCACGGAGCAATCAACAGTCCGGACACAACACGAGCATAGAGCATACACAAATGTCTACGTCGCCCTTTGCAAGAAGTTTGAAGAAGGAAAGCGGAGCTCAAAACAGCGGAAGACACGCTCAAAATAAAGTGGAGCAAAGTATTCAAGACTGCAAACAAATATGGCAATGGCCATCAAGCGAAGAAACTACCGAGCGCAAGTTGCTGCCAGAATTTGTGAGGAAGCCATAGAGCCTTCACGGTCAAAAAATAAAGAGCCGCTGGCGGATAAATGACGGATAATGGGCCCAAAGCGACAAGCGGGGCTGCACACAAGCAATTATAATCACAGGAAGCAGACGGCCCAACTAGGTCCATCTACGGGCCAAAAAAAGGCCCGAGTAACACAACACAACAAGTGTTGAAGAGAGGCACACCCAAATACAGGCGCGCGCACACCGCTATATTTTACCGATGAGTCTTTGGACCATGAATTTCAGCGGGGTTCAAACCCATGAACATAGAGGCATCTGACAGCTATGAGACCCAGATGCGGATAGAAAATTACATACTACACATACACATGGCTAGAGGAGATGATCTCACGCCATAAAATACCCACCCCTCAAGCTCAAAGGGCCAGCTCGGCGTTGGCTCAAAAGCCTCCGAGAAAATCTGTTGGAAGTTGGGAAGAGCTTGAGGGCGCGTTTAAACAAATTTTCAAGGGACTTATGTCCGCCCTCCGGATCTGAACGATCTGAGTCATATAACCCAACAGCCGGAGAGTCGGTAGCATAAGTGCGGAAGAGGTTCCTTACCAAAAGAACCAAATAGTCATTGTCCGGACGCGGAAGCCTTAGCAGCTTTTAAACACAACGTCCAGAGACAAATGGCTCGCTTGACACCTCGGCCAAGAAGAAGCCAAGAACAATGGCCGCTAACAAGCCTCATGGCGCTTTTGCGCGAGGAGAAGACAGGTGGCTAGCTAGATGCAGCACCGGCTGACCGAGTACATCGAGATCGAGAGATGGAAGCAGACGATCCACAGCGCAGGAAAGACCAGCGCGGAATAAAAAAAAAAGCCCAAAGACACGGCGGTCAACGCCCGGATTCAAAACTTCATGACCAAACAATACAACGGCCTCTTAAGGAGAAACAGAGCGAGCTATCAAATTTAAATAAAATTTTAGATCGGATATGTCAAATCCTGATACCTCGGAAGGCACGCAAAACAATACCAACCGAAATTGTTGGGTTTTCAAACAGTCCGGCAGACTCAACGCCCGGACACAAAGAAACTCGATGTGCCAAGCAAGGGCGATGCGAACCCCACCAGCGAGCACCGGAAGTCAAAGACTTTCCCACAAGAAGTCAAAACGATAAGCTTCGCTTCACGTGATAGTACGAGAAAGCCAACACGGCTTTCGCTAAGACAAGTGTCGCATACGATCCACCCAGTGGACCGAGATTGGGCGTCAAAACCAATCACTTTCGACCATCTGGATTAGTCCGAAGTATCCGGAGCAGGATAGACTGCCACGATATTGGATCCCATAATGAGCGGACTGCAATTGCGCAGGTTTTGATGGGCGGCGGTGACTTGAACCTGCTATTTCGGACACAATCCATAAGTTGGGATAGACCCTACTACAATTCGGCATAGCCGCACTTCCTTCAAAGGGTGGCGCCGGGCCCTTCGCCCGGTGTGCAGTTTCATTATTACTAGAAGTTGTGTCGGTCACTGACAACTTCCGACGAAAAAGCTAACCTTTCATGTCCCCCATTTAAAAGTAGCTATCAAGCATCCTTTGGGGACGGGAAGCTTTCGTCGCTTCAATGCAATACCACATTACGCGTCTCTTACGCTTAAAATGCCAGTCAGCGGCATCATTTCATTAGAAGGTCGCTTGAGACCCGGACACAGGTGGGCGAGTCCGGAATAAATAAGCTAGGGCTACCTAGCGCACATCCCTTCACAAGGGTTTGCACATATAAGCCATAATGAGCTAGCATAGGCTCAGCTTTCTTAATCTATATTTCAATTTTTATGCACTTGCTGCAGGATTTCCTTTCCAACCAAGTTCTTCTTTTTTACAGATGAACAGCGTGCACACCGTCGAGGATATAGCTGCTTGGAACCTGGTGTGAGCGTGCGGTAGGGACCGTTGCAAGGACTCTTTTGGACTAAGACCCTCGTAAACCTTTCTTCTGTCTCTTGTTGCTATAATCCCTGGTTTATCATTATAACCAGAGTGGAGGCTGGCGTTTTGGCATCGGCAGCGCCCGAAGAACCTGCCGTACACGGACACAAGGGCTTAGGGCTTTGTTTTGCCGCTATTATAAAGACCGAACACCTTCGGAGTGTTCGGCATCTCGAGTTAGGCCTTATATGCATCAGCTCCAAATCATGTCTTTGGTCAAATGTTGGGTTTGCCCGGCTCTGTGTTTTGCTGCCTTCGTTCCGTATCATCGGCTACGCGGCTCCGGAGAACTCTGCGATTGTGCCCCGATTAATTTGGCGAGCACCTCGATGAAAGCGGCTTAGTTGTCATGATACAGCGAGAGACTGGTCAACCACTCGATTGACTATGGGAATGTTTAGGATTCCTCCGCTTTGATGAAGGGCCGTTTCCGGCCGGGCACATCCAGCGCCCCAAATTCGGAGGCGCGGTGCCCCGAGGGCTATGTCGTAGCCCCACCCTCGAACTCAAGGCTAAGTGAAAGTGATAAAGCATTATAGTCCGGTTGCCTCGTTTGCTACGCTACCACCTCATTTACAGGACCGAGACGTCGGATTAAGTGTGAAAACGCGCTATTTTTTGCGAACACCCCCGCACCTTGTGCGTGGGGGCTGAAGCCGATGACTGCCATCTTTCAGGTTATACACACGTATACATGAACAACCGCATAGGAGATATTCTATTACTTGAACGCACAAGTATAAAAGGCGCTTACATCATAAATATCGTTTTACATCATATAAACGTTCATTCAAACGTAACATTTTTTGAGCACTGCGACTTTATTACACGAGCACCACGCAGCACTTCGCCAAAATAGTGCTCGCCGGGTAACCGGTTATCATCCGAACCCGGGGTCACAATAGAGGTGGCATCCATCTCTGTCCAATGTGTCTTTACACGGGCAAGCGCCATCCGCGCACCCTCTATGCAGGCCGACCGCTTCATCGCCTTGATATGCGGCACCGCCCCAAGAAATTGCTGCAATAAGCCAAAGTAACTCTTGGTGGGGCCTATCGGCGGATATGGGTCACTATATCCGTCATAGCAAGCCCGGACAACCTATTTAGCTCAGCCCACTCAGCCAAACGGTCGGCCAATGGAAGTGAACACCCCGGACAATGGAATTGAGACCAAAATACCTCTTAGTCTTGTGATCCTTCGGCCTCGAAAATGCACTGCGGCATCCGCCTTTTCATTGCTAAGTCCATATAAGGGTCCTCTGAACCCCACAGTTGGCCCGGTGAGCATATTTTGGATCCGTAAACCTTGGCGCAGCGAAAAGGCTTACCGGCTACAATATCTCGGACTGGCGCAACTCTTCCTTTATAGCCCGCATTGCGAGCGGGCATCCTTAACCGGCGGTGGCCTTCGCAGGTCTTCTTGCCCGCTAAGCGCTCCTTCTCAAGAGCCTCATTGCGGTCGGTAGCATCTTTTAACTTCAGGGCCATTCGGCCATCTCTTCCCTGCTCGGCGGTGTCGACCCTTCGGCCGCTAACTCGCCGGCCGCCCTCGAGGCGCCGCATTACTCCTTCTGGCCTGCTCCTTGGCTTGAGCAAGTTCGGCTCGAAGACTCTCCACAGCAGCGGCACTATCAGCATTTCACACACATATTGTAAGGAGTGGGCTTCGGCTCCCTTACCAAGTGACCGCGCAGTAATACTTACCTTGCGACTCATCAAGTCGCTTTGTTGATCAGCGTGATGTCGCATCCGCAACATCGAGTTGCGGTTTAGTTCAGCAACTCCATCGGTCCGCTGGCCCCAGACGACCCGCCACCTGCATCGGCATGGCGGGAATTTAAACCTGCGATTTTGATCCTCGACGCGCTGTCGATTTGAAAACCTACGAGTCTCGGGGCTACTATCTATACAGGCGCATTCTATATGCAAAACTGTTAAAGGTGTGTCATTTTACGTACCTCAAACCCCCCGACAAACTCTGGCGGCATCGTGCAACCCGCCTTGGCGAGACGAAATCCTTTCAATCACCATGCTCATCAATGCGTGGTGATCTTACGAATAGAGGCCTTCTCAGCAGATCCTTGAGCCGTACACCGGTAGCGCCGAACTATCCGTCTTTGCCAAACCGGGGCTCCCTCGCGGCGACACTTCAGGCTCGTCCGCCCTATCAGCTGGCGCCTCGGGACGGAGGCGTCTCGCTCTCTATCATCTCCGGACGAAGGTCCCCGAAGCGAGCTCATCTGCGAAGGGCAGAGATCCGAACTACAAGGTAAAAACTTTAGTTATCCTCGAAGCACAAATAGGGATGTCCCTTATTATAAAACTCCTTTCTTTCTACTTACGGCTCGTTGGAGGCTGACTCTTTAAGGGAGATTGTGCGGCGGGGCCTCCCGGACGCAGGACCCTCTGGCGAATTTCTTCCCCGTTTAGGGGCTTTTGCCCAGGTCCTCGGTGGCAGTCCTCTTCTCCCCTTGGAAGGAGGATTCTCAATCCCCTCTTTCAAGAGCCTCCTTAAGCGAGGCGGTAGCTTTCTGCTTTCCCCTTCGTCTTCCTCTGAAGGCGCAACCTCAACATCCCGACCAGCCACGGGATCGGCCTTGATCTCGGGGAGGGGGCGGACACCGTATCAATTTTGCTTCCGCTATCCACTCCTGTGTAGAAGGAAGTTGGTCATAAAGCGAATCATTGAAAGGCAAACAAAGCGGTATGTCGGACTCAGAACTACTTACTTGAGTATCCAAGGCGATTGCAGCTTAGGCGGCATCCTCGGTCGATTCGGACGCGCCTCTTGCGATCGAAGAATAATTTGTACATCTCCAGGGTGTCATACCCATGAAGTGTTGAAGAATCCATGGGCCCTCGGTTAAAACTCCCATAGCCGGGAGAGGCGGCGTTTGCGAGGCGGGAGGCGCCTAATCAGCATAACCTGCATCACCACCACCATATTGACCTCCCTCATTTGGAGATCTCGAATCCGGCCCTGCAGTAGAGGGCACGTCCTTTGCGGCCCCAGTTGAGCCATGGTTGACCCACGACATCAACCGTGGTGGAGGTCTCAGGCGGAATAAGGCGGCGGCTTTTACTGCGGCCCCTCGGGCAGTAATATAGAACCACTCTTGCTGCCACGGGCCGAGCTCCTCTTGGAAGGAGCCCGCGGGCCACGGGGCGTCGGCTCTCCTACTTATAGCCGCCCCGCCGCACTCCGCTCGACGCCCCCCGATCATCTTCGGCGCCACATTGAAGGTCTTTAGCCATAGGCCGAAGTGAGGGGTGACGCGGAGGAAGGCCTCGCAGACGATAATAAATGCGGATATATGGAGGATAGACTCCGGAGCCAAATCGTGGAATTCCAACCCGTAGTAAAACATGAGACCTCTCACAAAAGGATCCATCGGGAAGCCTAAACCCCGACGGAGGTGGGATATAAAAACGACATACTCGCCGGGCTCGGGGGTGGGGATGGCCTGCCCTTGGCGGCAGCAACCTGTCTGAAATCTCATAAGCGGTACTTGGCCTCCGCAGCTTTAGCACGTCCTCCTCCGTGACGGAGGAGGGCATCCACCGGCCCTGGAGGTCGGAACCGGACATCTTTGAAAGTCCGAAGCGCTCGAATCTGGAGCTCTAGGAGCTGGAACTTGGAGCAGGGAGAGGATTCGATGGAGGATTGAAGAAAAGGAACGAGCCTTGGTCCCGTTATAAAGAGGAAGAATACCAAGAGCCGTCTCCGTGACCGTTTGGGACTCGCCGATGGAGGCGTGGCGAGCGAGGCGCGGTTGGGTTACCCACGCCCGTATTGATGAGAATCCCGGATTAAGGGGAAACACGATCTCTGCTTGACAAGGCGTGCCAAGAAACCGCTTCGCTAAATCTGCTGAGGTGGTAAAGTAAAAAACAATTGAGTAATGGCTTGGTAGTGGTGTGGCGTCATGCCACGAAAAACGTCAGCAGATTGAACTTGTGTATATATTATTATTCTCTCTACGGTGGAATGTGGAATTTATTTTGCGAGCGGACACTATCACTGGTGTTCACAATCTTCTATCATTTGGAGGAGGAACCCGCCTTGCAATGCCAAGCAATATCTGGCCGGACTTATCGTCATTGAAGCCTGGTTGAGGGCTCTTGAGGAGTCTGGATTAGGGGTGTCCGGACAGCGGACTACCATCATCGGCCGAACTATCATCTGCGGACTATCATCATCGACGGACTCCAAGACTATGAAGATACAAGATTGAAGACTTCTCCCGTGTCCGGATGGGACTTTCCTTGGCGTGGAAGGCAAGCTTGGCGTCTGGATATGTAGATCTCCTACCATTGTAACCGACTCTATGTAACCCTAGCCCTCTCCGGTGTCTATATAAACCGGATGGCTTTAGTCCGTAGGACTAGAATCCTAACAACCCTTTCAATCATACCATAGGCTAGCTTCTAGGGTTTAGCCTCCTTGATCTCGTGGTAGATCCACTCTTGTAAACATCCACAATATCAATATCAATCAAGCGGGGCGTGGGTTTTACCTCCATCAAGAGGGCCGAACACAGGTAAACATCGTGTCCATTGTCTCCTGTTACCATCCGCCTAGACGCACAGTTCGGGACCCCCTACCCGAGATCCGCCGGTTTTGACACCGACACACACCATCATCGCCAACTCGTTTTTTTATAAGGGTACAGATGATAAGTTTGCTGACTACTAAAGTAAAGTGGAATTTGTCCATGTTATGCAAGTAAATAAAGGTGATTGTTTATCATACGGGTAAGGTTGGATGAAGGGTGGTAGGAACAAATGCTCTGCCTAGAGCATGTGTGGGTGAGATGGAGTCTTAGTGTGTGTGTGGGGTTTGTGTGTGTGTGTGTGTGTCTGTGTGTGTGTGTGTGGGAGAGAGAGAGAGGAGAGAGAGAGAGATGGAGTCTTAGTTTGTGTGTGTGTGTGTGAGAGAGAGAGATAGAGAGAGATGGAGTCTAAGTGTGGGGGGGGCATGTGTGTGTGTGTGTGTGTGAGAGAGAGAGAGATGGAGTCTTAGTGTGTGTGGGGGGTGTGCGTGCGTGTTTGTGTGTGTGTGTGTGTGTGTCGCGGGGTCCTCTATGGCGGGTGTAATTTAAGTGTGCATGGCTTCATCATAGAGAGGTGATGTGTATGGCAGAGGCCACCAAGCGATGGGCTGCGAGAGAGAAAATGCCGTGAGAGAGGGAAGAGAAGGTGCGTCTTGGCGTGAGAGGAGTCGACATCGAGAGAAGCGTGTTTGCTCGAGAGACACCGAGGAAGACTACTATATATCGATGGTGCATATGTAGTCGGGAATTAAACAAAGGGATGGTCTTATTGGTTTCGAGGATATAGGGGAAGAGTGAGAGGCGGGGGGGTAGCTAGAAGGAGATTGTTAAGTGTGAGTGTGTGTTTTACCCATCCAGGCGGAAGTTATGTGCACAAAAGAGGAGAATGATCCGATGTGGCGTTAGATTGAGGGTAATTAACTACGTATGGAGACATAGAGACCTTGAACGTGCATGTGTGAGAGGTATACATGTATACGTGGGATGTGTGTGTGTGCATGATGATCGAGATAAAAGAAAGAAGACATAAGTCATAAGATCAATGACATGGGAGAGCGGATCGGTATGACAATATGCATGCATGTGAGAATGCAGGAAAGAAGGCCGACAATTGAGAATGTGTTTTGTCTTGAAGAGATAGTGGCGTGGGCTAGAGCATGCATCTATGGCGGCGAGAGGAGGTGAGGCATAGCGATTGTGCAAAGAGATCAACCTATAAATACATATGTATGGAGAGACATATATAGTGTGGGTGATAGGAAGCAAGGACTCCGTGCGAGAAAGAAATGTTGATGGAGAAACTACAGATAGATCTGAGAGATGGAGATGCTAGCTAGAGGGACATCCGCTAGTTTGGGTGTTGGAGATGACCGTCGGGTGGTTCAAAGGGTGAAGTTATATATGTGTGTGAGAGGGCACTTGACTGCATGTAGAGAGAAACATATGTAGTGTGCGTGATAGGAATCAAGAGTGAGGCGAGAAAGAAGGTTGATGGAGAAGCAGATAAATAGAAAGATAAAGATGCTAGCTAGTGTGCGTTAGAGATAGGAGTCGAGTGGATCGGAAGGCTGGGTTATGTGTGTGGGTGTGAGAGAGATAGAGAGAGGGTGCATGTGAGTCACATACAAACAGATATCGAGAGAAATGAGATCCAGAGAGGCGGAGTTTTGTGTCTGCATGAGAGAGAAAGATATTTCTAGCGAGAGTGATAGCTAGAGAGACATATGAGGGAATGCAAGATATCTCTAGGGAGAGAGGGTGTGTGTGAGCGACATACAAGAGAACAATGGAGAAAATGAGACCACAGGAGACAGAGTTTGTGTTTGTGTGTGAGAAAGAGATATTGAAGAGGAAGAGTCAGAGGTTCTCATATCTAAGGAGCGAAAGACATCTCAGTATGAGGGGTGTGCGAGTGGCACACATGGGAATAGTAGAGAGAAATGAGACCCCGGAGACAAAGTTTTGTGTTTGTGTGAGAGAAAGAGATTCCACATGGAGAATCATAGTTAGAGACACATAGCAGGGAGCGAGATATACTTAGAGAGATAGAGTGATGAAGGTCGAGGAGAGAGTACCGTCGAGTGTGTTACGAAGATAAAAGATCATTGTCGACATACGGTATACGAGAGAGATACGAGAGGCGATGAACACGTATAGGTCGGAGAGATAGTCCTATATAAGCATGAGTGATAGCTATATGAGGCGAATATCTGGATTAAAGGGATTCAAATATTTAAGCTGGAGATCACGACATCGATAATATCATAACATAAATTGGTGTATCAAACATGCATATTCATTTGAATTTGGGCACCGTGTAATGTTATATAGTTTATCAATATTGGTGATCCATAGATTCTTCAATTACAAACAATGCATGGTTTATATGCAATTAATGTCTAAGCGGGATAACACTATATGTTGCGTGTGTGAAACACATTATACATGTTTGAGAAGTTAAAAAACCGCATGAAACACACATTAATTGGAGGCAGTTAGCGAGGAATGCATACATTGGATTTCAACATAAAGTGGTTTCAAATATTTGAAAATCCAAATTGATGGATACAACCTTATGAATCTGAGATCATGCCATTTGTAAACCATATTTATGTATAAATGGTGTTGTGCTTTTGAAAGTATATAAAAAATGATGTATATAGAATGTAATTCCAATTGAAAATGGATCCCCTTGAAAAAATAGAATACAAGCGGCATTGAATTGAGTTGGCATGGTAAACATGCACTCTGCAAAATTTGAGCGAAGCGGGAAAAGTCGCGATGAATCGCCGAAACCAAAATCTGCGAGATGGAAATCACTACGCCTATCCACGCCACGCAAAGCCTATCTCTGGATTTCTATATGTTTCGATAGGGGTAGGTTTGTAATTTCACCCAAACATGGCGTAACCGCCTCTCACCGGATTCATACGGTGGGCGCCAAAACATAGTGTGTCCTCGGCGAAATCGACTCCTCCCGATTCATATTCATACGGTAGGCGCCAAAAACAAACTCCCGTCGGCAAATATTCGTGTATGCTGAGATTACCGTCCTATCCCCAACCGACTAATGTTCTTTGTGATGTAGTAGAAATTTGAAATGGGGGTTAAGTTTGTAAATTTCCTCGCATTTGAGACAAGCGCGCCTGAATACATGGTTCCCCTTCCTCTCTACCTCCCTTTTCCCCATTAGTACTCCGTGGGCGCCAAAACACCCTCTCCACCCCACCCTCCTCCGTCCTTGCCGTCCGCCACCTCATCCACCGCCGTCCTCCTCCACCATGCCGGAGCTGATACCCCGACGCCGCCATCCATTACAAGAGATCGACCTCTCTCATCCACGCCTTCGGAGCGGGATCCTTGCATCCCGTCCTCTCGCTTCATCCCCGCCATCGTCCACCTTGCCGGTGCCGCTCCTACGACCGTCTCGTCCACCGTGCCCCGCTGCCACCGTCTACCCTCCTAGATCTGCTTCCACGCCGCCGACAGCCATCGCTACCGCAGCACCATCAAATTCTCATGAGATCGACACGGCGCGCGCACACAGGCGATACTCTTTCTTATCTGCTCAACTTATTTATCGCAGCAAGAAAATAGATCGCCACTGCTTTACTCTGATTTCTTGTCTTGGTTGCGAAGTTGCCTTTGTCCGGTTTGCACCTTCAAATCCGCCATGGCACACTCAACACTATACTCCCAATGCTTATGGTTTTCCCCTTTTATATTCCACACTAGTTAAATCACAGTAGACTAAATTTCAAAATTGGGTCGGTCGATTTTTGAGCTTCGCGGAGTTCGCGGTGCGATCGAAGGGGCTCGGGTGGTTGTGGGGCCTCGCCGAGCGAAGAAAACTCGACGCTGGTGGGGGTTGGGGCGGGTGGGGGTGGGGTGGAGGAGGAACACAGCGGTGGGGGCGGTGGTCCGGCCGGTGGCCCGTCTGGTGTTCTGTATGGGAAGAATCGAGAGGCGAGGAAGAAGAAGGGTTAGGAGACATAGGATCTTCATCCAACCTTTGAAATGGTCGAGACAGCTGGGAGTTGCATTCTTAATGCGCTCTGGTTCATCATGTGTGGGCCTGCGCAACCAACATTTTATTATCCAAAATCTGCTTGCTCTTCTTTACCATGTTCGATAGAGCTGGCTCAGACGTGATCGATAGGCTTTCAATTACTAGCGGCAATACAACACCGTATTTTCAAGCCAGTTCCACTTTCCGACTTATATATCGTGGTTATGGTGTACCCTGTTATGTACACTATGATCTGCCTAGTTCTTGTGTGCTCTTGTTATCATGGTTTGACAATAAACTCTCTATCAAAGTATATTATGAACCTATCATCTGCCAGCTATCCTTACTTACGGAGCCTATTTTTTGTGTACTTGTGCCAGATTATATAAATGCACACACCATATTACAGCACACATGAGCTCTCTCATGAGAATCTAGTGATAGCACATAAGTGTTTCTGAGAGCGCCCTATATTAGAATATCACCTGCATTACAAAGATAATCTCACAACTATTTATGTTTTCATGGTTCTCGAGATATTATTACATAATTACGGTGAATATCGAATCTGCGCATCGGAAGAATATTGTGGAACACTACAATGACTTACAAAATTGGCACCAAGGCATTGAGTGCCATTTCGAAGCAATGAAACTCGTCGCTCCCCACTGTTGATTCTTGTTGAGAATATCATCCTAATGACTATTCTAACCTTGAGAGTCAAAGCGGATGGCCTGTCCTGTTCACCCATCAAGGTGCTGTTCTAATTTGGCAAGGTTTTATTGATTATGCGTATCTTGCATATGTTGTCTTGCATTTCTTCTACTTTGTTGCACCGCCATCCGCTTAGTTTACTCATCATATAACTTTCGAGATGCCATGCCCATCCATTATCAATACATATTCCATCTGTCATCATACCATGTTTTTCCACTCAAATGCTGTTCTTGTGCATCGGACATCAAAAGGAAGAGGGTGATTGCGAACTGAAGGAGCACCACAAATTCCTTGAAAAGCGTGGTGGTGCCGGAGAAATCAGACAACGCCCCACTTATATTGGTTGTACAACCAGTGACACAAAGCATAGGACCGACTCCAGCAGACTGTACCATACTTCACTGGCCACACCACTAGCCCCACCACACAGGACCTGCACTCCAGCAAAAGGTATACCAATTTCATTTGCCATAGCACCAGCCATACCACAGAAAAATTCCACTACAGCAAAAAGTACAACAAGTCCACCGGCCGAAGATCTATCCCAACTGCAGAGACGGCCAACTCCTGCAGATTGGAACCCCATTCCATTTATTCCCAGTTTAAAAGACAATGCTTTCAATGTTGTTAGGGACTACGTGCATATATTCCCATCATGGGAAGATTATAGTGAAGACAAACACCATTTTCACATCTTCCTGTCCAACTTATGTGTAAGTGATATTATTCATGGTTATTATTTTCCTGTTTTCTGCTGATCGAACACATCAATATTTTACATTACATTGTTGTAACTAGGCGAGGGTCAATCTGGATAGTCATGAAGACCAAAGCTTGCTTGTGCTTTTCAAGGAAGCATTGCAGCAGTATCGGTGTTACCTGAGGAAATCACACTTTGATGGCAAGTCTATAAACAAATTTCCGGTGAAGTCTCCTGTGCTAAATTTAGAAGACATTGAATGGAAAAACCTTGTTATGCACTGTTCTCGTTCCTAGGATGAGGTACTGTCTATGAAATCACATGACAATTTGAACTTCTACTTTTCGCATGTGCCTTACGGATCTTTTTGCGGAAATCTGCTCGAAGAAGAATTCGGTTTGAAAAAACGACGGGATATCGCAAATATGCTGCCGCTTGCTTTGCTCTTGTTAGTACCTATTGTCTGTATCTTGTGCTTGCATACATACCTGGTTCATTATGTGACAGCAGTATGCATGATAGCTTGCTTATCAATTGTTCGCTCCAAATTATCTGATCTGTACGAATGGTTACATTAGTGTAGAATATATCCAATGCCAATGGATTTTTTAGCTCTGCGTTGTTCTTGTAAATACATGCTGTCCTTTATTAGTGTACTTATATTGACAGGTAGTTGTTCATGTACCATCACTCTGCATCTTATTTTCCTTTACCCTCCATTTTCTACACATCAGATCTATATTTACTCTTACCATAAGGTTGGTACTGAAGAAGTTTAGCTGTGCACTGCTCTTGGCTGTGCCTTTTGCCTGTATCGCTGCACATACATTTATAGCTACTTGGTTATGTAGCATCACTCTTCATCTTATCTTAAATATTCTCCATTTTTTTGTATATTATCACATCTATATTTACTCTTAACAAAATGTAGAATAAAGGCAATGCTTATGAAGAAGATTTTGTGCTAAACTTCTTGAATTGCCCCCCGCCCCCACCCATCAGCATGGTCAATGGCTTTATAGAGCCTGTCTTCACCAGTAATGTAAGTTTGTCCTTCTCAAGCCTTCAAACTTTATTGTGTATATTTGCTTAGGCATGACTGCAACAACTGTTTATTTTTTATGTTTGCATCAAATTGCATGTTTAAAGTTTATTATGTACATAAACAAAAGTTTGTCCTTCTCAATTTAAGTTTTCAGTTGTACAACCAAGTTCCTTCTTCATACCATGTAAATTAAACTATCTGAGCAAGTGATATTCTTTTGCCTTTGCATGTATATTCATTCTTCATCCGTAATCCGGTGGTGTGGTGAACCTACCCACTATAGCACAATGTCATATTCTGCAATGTCTTAACTATGAACAATGTCATATCATTATACTATTATTTAAACCGTCTCTTTATTTGACAATCTGAAATGGGATAAATTGACAGCACACTAACCATTGAAACTTATGAGTTCTTGATCTGTAATCCAGTGGTGTCGTGAAGCTGCCAACTCCTTCACAATGTCATTTCTTGCCATGTCTTGACTTGAACAATACCATATTGTGTTAATGCAATTTTAAACTGTGTCACTTTATTAAATCGAAGAAATGTGATGAATTGTTATATGATACTTTTATGTGCAAAACCTGTCATCATCTCGCTTGTTTATCTTTGAGTGAGGAAGATATAAGTCTTGAACAAGCGCAATCTCATCATCTTTCTCGGCTGCTTGCGCTGCAGCTCCCAATGAGGCTAACCTTTCTTGAACTCTATTGAAGTCTGTCGGTTTTGTATATTATTTTGTCGGCGTGTTTATTTGCCTTTGGTGGCGATCTTTGATGCCCAGTGTATGTAATCTATTTGTCTGCTGTCTGCTTGTGCTTTATTATCATAGTGGCGAACTTTGATGCCCGATGGATGTAATATGCGTAATTTCTTTATTGTATAGTCTAGGTTTTTCTTATTCACGATGCTGCAGTTATTTTACTGTATATATATCCTGCATCTTCATGATAAACCGGCCAAACCGTAAAATTACGGTACATAATCGGCCGTCATGCAATCACGATGTATGATCCGCATCATGGGCCCCGTCAAACTGGCCCACTAGTAGATTCGGGCCTTTATAGGCCGACACTACAAAAAAAATACACTTCCGTGATGATACGTGTTTGTCACAAGTGGGTCGCGTTTTTGTCATGCATGTACATCCAAGACAAATTTATGACATAATCGAGATAGTCATACGTGCTTTCGCCAGAGAAGTGTTCGATGACATTACCAAAATTATCATCACGAAGTGTCCACTTCCTGACGATAAATCGCGTCACGCGAAGTGCTTTTCGTCAAGGGTGACCGACACGTGGCATCCACCGTAACGAACGCCGTTAAGCTATCGGGTCGGGTTTTGGATCCGATAACCCGTTAACAGCCCCGACCAATGGGGATTTTCCACGTGTAAAACCATCATTGGCTGGAGGAAACACGTGTCCGCTCATTGTTGGGACAGATGTCATCCACTCATTGGACAGAAGGCGCCTATGATACGTTGACACGTGGCACGGCCCAACAGAGGCACATTCCTGTGTAAAGGCCGATCCGTTTGACTTGGTCAAAAGGTGACGGGCCGGCCCATGGAAAGCCTGTTAACGGCCTGTTCGCATATAGCCCATTTACAGCCCACTAACCCAAGGCCCGTTACGCCCTATCCGAATTAGGCCCAGTAGCGTCATCTGGGCCATCCAATATGATTCCAGCCCATTTTCACTTCTGGCCCATGTATGGCCCATGGCGTCTTCGGCCCATATGAGGCCCTATGTAACTCTTGGCCTATTAACGGCCCGTGGTGAAACTGGCCCGCGATGAACAGTGTATTACTTTAGACCCATTAACGGCCCGTGGTGAAACTGGCCCGTAATGAACAGTGTATCGCTTTATACCCATTAAGGGCCCGTTATTCAGTTTGGCTGTTTACAACCCATTTATTCTTGGGCTTATTTGCAGCATTCGGTTACTTACGGCCCGTTACTGTCATTTTCTGCTTGTGGGCCAAATTCAGCCCGTCGTTACACTCGGCCCGTTTGTGGTCCGTTAGTTTGTTGGGCCATTTTCATAGCATCACCAAATACGGCCTATTAACGGCCCGTTATGGTCAGCCAATAAAACGTACGATTTCCACTATAGGCCGTCTCACTGGCCCATTAAAGGCCGATACAAGACCCATAAATGAGTCGGGCCCATGGATCCTACGTGGCGTAGAAGGCCCATGGATCTGCGAGGCGTGAAGGCCCATGGACACTGCGAGGCGTAGAAGGCCCATGGATCTGCGAGGCGAGAAGGCGATGGATCCTACGAGGCGTGAAGGCCCATGGACCCTACGAGGGCGTAGAAGGCCCATGGTTAAGGCGAGTTGGCCCTGTTTGAGCGATATAGCATATTCAAAGAATTATCCTACTCAATACTATCACCTCTAAAAAGCATACACTATACAATAAAGAGATCAAGGCATAGAAAGGTAGAATAATCCTACACTATACAATAAAGAAATTACAGCCGATTATACCCTTTGGGCATTATGGTGCAGCACGGTGATAATAAAGCATACACAAACAGCAAATTACATACCTTTGGCAAATACGGCTCATACATCATGAGCAGCGCATCAACTTAACTCCATTTGAACTATAATCTCTTGAGAAAATAGGATTGGCGGATTCAGATAGCACAAATTTCAGTCTGCAAAATCTCCAATTCCTTCATGGTTACCTCGGTGTCTTGTTTCATTTTTGACTCCTGCATCTAATACCTGCATGTCCGGTCTCAACATGTTGATTATCGTTGACAATCATGTACACATTGTCTTGCCACCTCTAGTTGATGCTCGAGAACATCAGCACATTCAATTCAATCCATAATCATTCGGTAATGGCCATGCCGCTTTGCTCGCAGATTTTGTGTTGATGTCACTTCATCCTGAAATGTTTACGTAAGTACACATGACTAGGGCAAAAATATAGTTACAACGATGAAGCAAACAAGACACTATTTTGTACTACATGGCAAAACAGGACTAACAATAATGTTACCGTCACTTTCACAAAAAATGTTACACATCATGAAGCATAAGCAGGTGATATTTTAAAATTATAAAAAGATAGTCATGCAGCCTGCATACAGAAATCCCTCTTAGCTCACCAGAGGAGCATGATGTTGTAGCCCAATCGAAAACACAGACAAGTTACAAATTTAGACAGCACGTTGCGTATAAGTATGCAAGCAGTTGGCCATTCTGTACCTCAATTAAAGTCTTAGGGAGCATAATGAACAGCAGAGGGTTTCATACAAACATACTACAGCAGGCAAAACTATGCAATCATTAGCATAGTATAAACTAGATTGTGAGCCTGATGCAATAATAGTTGGTTAATAGACTTCAAAGCTTCAGGTACACTTCGGTAGAGTAATTAAATGGTAAGGCCTTTAATTATGTCAACTAATAGTGATACAAGTACCGAACATCAGGCATAATTATTTGGGCATCTCATTAAGTGAGGACAAATAAAGCAATTGAAAAGAGAAAATTAACTATGCCTGAAACAAACAAGGAATTGAACTGTTGAGTTGCATACAGTGACTTACCTTAGCAGGTTGAAGAGGCTTAGCACAGCTCCTACTTCTCTTGCAAGGCTCCTTCCTAACATCTTGTACTTGGAAATCCTCAATCTTATCTTCATTGCACCCCCTCTGCAAGGTGACACAAACTAGTTACCCGTCTCCTTGGAAGATAAATATGCATACTTTCCAGTCTGTGAACACAAAAGGATGAGATTATAACAAAACAACACCACATAATGAAACATGCGCATCTCTTGCACTTGCACACAATGAAATGAGCATTTACTATGTCGCACTATGTAAAAACTAGGCATACCTTGAACTGGATCTCCGGTACTCTTGAAGAGCCTACTGTAGTTTACAGCCAAACCTTTATTCACCTATGAGTTAGACAAGGCCCCACTACAGCAGCCCTTAGTGTTTAAATCGTTGACAAGCTCTGTTAGAGTGTTAGGTCAAGAACAACAAGTAATCAAAGCAAACAGTCCTAGTATGGCTGGCTGATGCAAACAAGCAATTGAACAGATGTGTGAGCAAATCTTACATATCAAGAAAAGAAGCAAAGAAGGAGGCTTAAAGACCATCACTTGGTGACCAGATTTAAGGGCATTTAAACATCATGTGCAACGTATGAACTAACATAAACATTGCATATTCCAGATTCTACAATGGAAAGCACATGTATTAGGTTATGCCATGTATGATGATGCCTAAATGTACAGATAGCAGGAAGGAGTGATTCATCATTGCACGCACAATTGAATTGCAGGTTAAGGGCCAGTTCGATTCCGCCTTTTCAGGGTATATTGTCAAAATAAGCCATAAAAGATGTAAAGAAGTCATTTTTGAGTTATGGGCTTGGGCTTAACTAATTTCGCTTTGGAGGGGGGTGTTTCGGGTAGAACCTCACTAAAAATTGAAGGGATGGGGAATAGTGAAATGACTCTGTTGTGCGCCTATATTACACTCAAGATGCAACTCTTGGCCTTTGTGTCACACGACCCTCAAGTAAAACAAACACGCAAGCATTCATTGCCTGCCCGCTTGCATCTCCTCTCCCTTTCCCTCTACCTCGATCCCTAACTACAGCACTAGGGTTCCTCCAGTGAGCCGCCGCCACTGGTCCCATCTGGCCTGGTCCTCGACGATGCTATGTCCAGCTAGGCTACATGGCTGGCGGGTAGGGGCAAACCTCCCTGGCTACTCCTCCCTCTGGCGCCGCCCCTCATTCTCATGGTCTCCAGCAGCTGCTCCACAGTGGTTTGTCCAACACTACTCCAGTGGCGCTGCACAACTTCTGGTGATGCCACTTTGCGCGAAGGCACCTTGTTCCCCTCCCTCCTCCCGGGCCATGGCCTTGAGGTGCTGTTGAAGGATGAATTGCTATGAGCTGCTGCTAGTATATGATGAATTGCAGACTGCTGCTGCTGTATGATGAGTTGCTATGAGCTGCTGCTGCTGCTATATGATGCTTTCAGGTGGTGCTGCTATATGATAATAACCAGCCACTTGGACCATCGAATTCCAACAAATAATTGTTCTTCATTTAAATGTGGGTCATGCGTTCTTCGTTTAAATTAGGCAATGGGATCTCTATGGAAAACATTGACCAAAGTAGATTGTGCCAAGTAGATGGTATCTTTGTATTTGCATTTTGAGCAAATAGTGATGGTCTATTTTCCTATCATATTAATTACTGCACTGGGTTCAATTTGTGATGTTTGCAAGTCATATTAATTTCCATATGTGCAGCAAAATGAAAAAAATATATAATGCAATCTAGACTTTCCACTGATCATACCAAAGATAAGCTGAAAACGCAATGAAAAGAATTGGTTGGCGTATTACATGGAGCTTATATTCGCAGGTGCTTATTTTCTTAGGATAACTCGTAATAACTGTCCCTAAGAAACTTGGCTAATAGAAATGGCATACAAATAACATGTCACGATGATTGCAATGGAGGAGTGACGTACCATAGCACACTATATAGTCTCACCGCTGCCTCTCCTTTTTTTGCGATGTTCCATGAAATTGCCACATACATCTTGTACTTTTTCATTGTGTAACCCTATCTGCAAGTTGACATGGATAATTTCAGACATCTCTACATGGTACTACATTGCATATCCCTTGCGCATATTTAAACCACCAATTAACGATTGTGTGCGTACCATAAACTAGCCATGACTCAGTATGCTGGATGGCGAGACACTCTAAGGGAGCCTAATGTAGTGCAATTGGAATTCCTACATGCCACCTATGATTTTGTGTAATGTATCGCTTCTGCTCCTAAATATATGTCTTTGTAGAGATTCCATTATGGACCACATACAGATGTATATAGATGCATTTTCGAGTGTAGATTCACTCATTTTGCTCCGTATGTAGCCTATAGTGGAATCTCTAGAAAGACTTATATTTAGGAACGGAGGTATGAGGTAGTATCATGTATGACATCTACATATATAATTTAGCAGCAGTAGTAGAAATCATTATGCGCACAAAGGGATTCTTGGTGAAAATCCAAGCAAAGCACGCTGGCATGCATGAACAATACAAGAGAGAGAGCTTACAAGATCATAGCAATGCCTCGGTCCAGGATCTTGGTTGGCCAAGCTGTTAGATCGGAAGAAACATCGTCCTTGTAGTTTTGCGGCTGCATAATAGGTAACAATGACCGGTTAGTATATTTGAAGTACATCGGGCGGTGATCTTTGGACGGGTTTAAAGGTGACAAGTACCTAGGCCATGGCGGTGCTTGGCATCTCTCGACAGTGGGAATCAGGTTAGAAAGCGTCGAGGTGATGACGCTGCGCTGGCTGTCGGGGTCCGGTAAGGAGATCTAGAACCGTCGAGTAGGGTGTTTGTGGAGCGACTCCGGTAGGGTGGACTAGGGTGTGGGCAAAGCGGATCTGTGGCCGTGGACGAGGGCGTAGGTGAAGCTGCTCCGGTGGTTGGGTTAAGGATGGTGTCGACGACGCGGATCTGCGGCCGTGGGACGGGCGTCGGCTGCTCCGGTGGTTGGGTTAAGGATGGTGTCGACGATGCAGATCTGCGGCCGTGGACGGGGCGTCAGAGGCTGCTCCGGTGGTTGGGTTAAGGGTGGTGTCGACGATACGGATTTGCGGCCGTGGACGGGGCGTCAGAAGCTACTCCGATAGGTTGGATGAGGGTGCGAGGAAGCGGATCTGAGGCCGTGGACTTGTGAGTTGGCAAAGCAGCCTTGGTAGGGTTGAGAATGGTATAGGCAAAGCTACTCCGGTAGGGTTGACGCTGGTGTTGGCGAAGCGGCTCCAGTAGGGTTGAGGAAGGTGTTGGCGAAGCGCCTCCGGTAGGGTTGAGGAAGGTGTCGGCGAAGAGGATCAGAGGCCGTCGACGGGGGCGTCGGTGGGGCGGCTCCTGGGGGTGTGGACGAAGCGTCTCCGGTGGGGAGTACGAATGAGCCACTGCAGATGCGCGTCGGTTGACGAGAGTACCGGCGAAGCAGATCTGGCGCCGTGGACAAGGCCGGCACTGAATGTGCTGTGGTACAGTGGTGGATGAGCAGTCTACTTGTTTCTAGGGGAGGTGGGAGGGTAGATGTGACCGCAGAAACAGATCCGGCAAGGTGGACGCCGCTGGCAGTGAATGGGCTATGGTACGCCGGTGGATGAGCAGTCTAGGGTTTCGAGAGGGAGGGAGAAAGAGGCGATGAAATGCGGACGGCGTGATGTAAGATGCTCTGGTGCTGTGGAGTTAGTCGTTTTATGGGGAGGGGAGAGAAATGGGGTGGCATGTAGTGGGGAAACGGAAGTTACCAAAGCAGCCCGACCTATCATGTAGATGAGGCGGTATTGTAACTGTTGGTCTCCGTGCACCAAGGACAAAAGGGGGATTTCGCATGCTAAATACTAAGGTGGCGGAAATTTTAGAAGGAGGCGGGAGATTTTGCCGCCCGCGGGATCGTTTGTATCCAGTTTCAACTAATTTTGGACCGTGCTAGCGGGAAGGTCATGCTAGACTGTGTACATGGGGCACGCGTCAGCAGTTAATAACTGGTGTGAAGTCCACCCCAGAAAAAAAGACAATAACTCAGGATGATGCGCCGATAAGTTGGCCGTTCACACGGGCGCGGCCAATCGTACGGGTGTAGTGGCGCGTTCACAAAAAAAGGGATCAAACGCTCAGCCTATGTATTTCTCCTGTAAATAGATAATTTAGTGCCATTGGTTATTTACTTTAAACATAATGCATTGACGTGTTAGTGTAGAGGTGCACAAAAAGAAATGGATATTGTAGTTAGCTACTTAAAAGTGTTACCTCATATGATTACATAGCCTCCATTTCATAAATTGCGTAACCGTTGAATTCATATATGAATATTACATATATATTACATCAAAATAGAAACTTAAATCATCCAAGACTAATGAATTTGAATGCAAGAGTAACAATGGTGCATGTGCATGATAGCTACATTGGTTGTTTGAAGAAACATCACTGTAACTTTGGCATGCACAACTGAAAAAGGTTTATTTAAATAGAAAAAAAAGTGATATGTGAGTGTCCAATCTTTATAGCGTTGAATCAATATTGTACCTTTGGCCACGATACGAAGTAGATATTGACTTATGTTCAAGCGATGCACGTCCACGGTCGCTAGATAGTGATACGTGAATGAATTGTGCAATCTCTCTCACACGCATACATATCTCATTTCCCTGTGGGCATTGGAATCACACACGCGCACTTCGTGCATTTCTCTCCCTCCGTCAGGGTTAAATTCGACTTTCTACCCCGTCCTACAAGTCTCTCACACATAAACACACACGCTCTCTATGTCTAACACGCCCACCCCTTTAATTCCGCCCACCCACAACCACTAATGTCTCAAAGTATAATAATGTCTCTCACACATATGCTATCTACCTATCCCTTAATATAGCTAGATATGTGTCACACAAACTCCTTCTCCCTACTAGCAAGATGCCCATGTGCGTTGCACGGAACATCAAGATGCATTTGTATGAGAAGTTTATCTTGTGGGGGAAAAGGATGAACGAGGGAATGCCTTGTTTGCAAATGCGGAGAGGGGTGTGGGTATCTTTTTGCAAAATTGCCATATTTTCCTTCATGTCCGTCGGATATAAATCGGATGGCCTATATTGCAGGATGGCAGGAACACCATCATCACCAACTCTGTTTTTTATAAGAGTAGAGATATGTGAGTGTCACTGCCCCCCCCCACACACTTCCCAACACCAAAGGAGTAGGGTGACACCTCGATCTTGATACTAATCTATCGACTGGCTTCTCTCTCAAACATACACAGACACACTACCCGACACCGAAGGAGTAGGGTGACACCTCAATCTTGATACTAATCTATCGACTGGATTCTCTCTCAAACATACACTAACACACACTACCCGGCACTGAAGGAGTAGGGTGGCACATCGATCTTGATAATAATCTATCAACTCCTCTTTCAAACACACACACACACACACACACTCGCTAGTTGTGCCTCTGTGCCTACCGCGCACACTCTCGATACGTCTTTCTCTCCCTCCCCCCCAACAATGACAGCAGAAGGGTGACAACTCGATCTGATCATAATCTGTCAATTGGTTTCTCTCTCAAACATTGTGTCTCGGTGCCTCGCTCGGTAGCCCCCTCGATATGTAGACTTCTCGCACGCGCACAACTGTAGTGACGATGACGCTGAACCCATTGTGCCTTGTTTTTACTGGCCTCATGTGATAGTTTTCACCCTGTTTTCTGTTAATTAACAAGGCAACCTTTTCTTTGTTACTACTCCCTCCATTCCAAAATAGATGACTCAACTTTGTACTAACTTTAGTATAAATTTGGGTCATCTATTTTGGAACGGAGGGAGTACTAGTGAATCTGAAATCATTCAGGGCAGACATAAAACATATCACTTCAACCCAATTATCGCAGCAACTACTTTAAACGAAATTAGCTAGCTGCCCCTGTGTTGCACGGAACATCAAGATGCATTTGTATGAGTAGTTTATCTTGTGAGAGAAAAGGCTGAGCGAGGGAAGGCCTTATTTGCGTAACGTGGAGAGGCGATGTGGGTATATTTTTGCAAAATTGCCATAGTTTCTTTCCTATCCGTTAGATATAAACCGACGGCCTATATTGCAGGATGGCACGCACACCATCATCACCAACTCTGTTTTCTACTCCCTCCGTTCGAAAATACTTGTCATCAAAATGGATAAAAATAGATGTATCTAAAACTAAAATACGTCTAGATACATTTCCTTTTATCCATTTTGATGACAAGTATTTCGAACGAGGAGTATTTGTCTTTAGAGATTTCAACAAGTGACTATGACGGACCTTACCAACATACTCAAAAAGTAGTCCATAATTTTGATGTTACCCTCTTTTCTTGGCGGTGCAGTGCCATCTGGATACCTCATAAATAAATCAAGGACAAATCTGACCCCTTCATGAAAAGACATACGTAGCAAAATGAGTGAATCTATACTCTAAAATATGTCTACATACACATCCGTATGTGGTAGTCCATTTGAAATCTGAAAAAGACAAATATTTAGGAACGAATGGAGTATATATAAGAGTAGACATGGAGATATATCTCGGCATGGTCTACAACAAAAATGTGCTGGGCTGGTTAGCGCGGATGCTCGCAACGCGATGACATGAGTTCAATTCTATCTTTTAACTTTAGATTTGTATATTATATATTACTCTACTTATTTCATATATACTTCTTTTCACTCTTGTCTTGATAGTGGAACCCACAGTACTTAGAATATTAAGGATGGACTTGTTTCTTTTAACTTTACGTATGAAGTCTGTAGCCACCACGCAAGTCACATGTACATTGTACATGCAATTAACTTTTATAGAGGGACAATCATACAGGCAATTAACTCAAATGGATTGGATGTCACTCTATTATTTCCAGCATAAAGAGCATCTCCAACGGCAGCCGACAAATTTCCTCCGCTTCCTTCGCGGAGGGCGACATCAAACGCCCATGCATACATTTTACAACTCTAACCAACCAGATGAAATTCGTGCAAACACGGACTGATTTCATATAAGCATGAATGATTTCGTATAAAAAAGCCAGATCTTCGTATAAACCTGATGGATTTCATTACATTTACATGAACTAAGAGGTGCCAATCCGGCTCTCTTGTATAATTAATACTCCCTCCGTCCGGAAATACTTGTCCTAGAAATGGATATATCTAGACTTATTTTAGTTCTAAATGGCACCATGATCCCTTTGTCTTCCTCATGTCCGTCAGACACTTGCGGGGTCGATGAAGGTCCTCGGAAGAGACGTTGCAGCAAAGAAACCACCTGAATCCGCGGTCGTCGCCTCGGCGGTGGCCTTCATGGGTCCCAAGTGGCGGCGGCCTCCTGTGTTCTACTTCTCCTCGATGTTGGCGGCGGACAAGGAGAAGCTGGCCATCGACTGGTCGCTCTCCACGCACCCGGCTTCTATCTCTGCCTGCATGGCGCTGCCGCAGGCATGGGAGGCGCGCCCACAAACACGGGAGGCGCGGCCACCGCAGACACTGGTGGCACGGTACGACGCGGCAGCGACGGCGCCCATACCGGCGTGCTCGCTGTCGTGCCGGCGTGGAGCAACTCGCCACTCCTCATCGAGCTGAACTGGAGCGGCGAGTTGCTGAACCACGCGCCTGATTGGGGCGGCAACTGGCTCCGTCGGGCCAAGCGAGGTTGGTGAAGCACCAAGCGGCCTCGCCCGTATTCGGAGGGCTCGGCGGGCCACCCAGCCGGGTAATATGCCGGAGAATGGCTCATCGGAAGCCATCGGAAGGGTGGAGAAAATGGTGAAGGAGGAGATGGGGGAGCGGCGGAGGGTGCGATTCTTGCCCATTGTCTGTCTGCGGCCTCGTGTAAATAGAGGGCGGACGGTAGGAGCTGGCCGGGGCGTCGCCTCGTTTAAAGCGTGGGCGGACGGGAGGAGCTTGGCGGTGTTGCGTTTAATTCTGGCCCGCTCATGAGCGGACGTGTGGCGGAGTAGGATTCTCGGTTTGCATGCGGGTTTGACGGAGGGTTTAATGGGCGCCCAGGCGTGCAGCGGCGGCTTGAGACTATTCAATTTGACAGCATTAATGAGGCGTCAAATCACAAAGGCCCTCGCCTCGTGAAACCGACCGAGCTAGACTGCCCGCCCTCTAGCCTTTTAAAAATGTATATACTCCACTTTTGTACAGTAGTAGTATCGATGGATTGTGCCATGGAGCAAAACTTGAAATTAAAAAAAAAGGTGGTACATATAGAGAGCGCTCGTGAACTATGTGTCATACATGGCAATAAATAAAGTACTACTCGATACTTATATGATACATGGCGCAGGAGTACTAAGTATTATTAATACAGTTTTGCTAGAACTCATCTAGATGAGATATAATTTGTTCCCATTCATCTTTTATAGCCATTGGATGTGATGCTATAAGATGCGTGAGTGCTGACGTGGGTTGTATTTGTTCTTGTGCAACGAACTGACCACTGCATGTCATGTTTGATAGTCTCAAGTCATTAAAAGCATACAAGCCCCACATCTCTTCTTGGTTGATTCCTCTATTTATGTCAAAAAATAAGAAACAGCGTGAGAGTTAATGCACCACGCCTATGTGTTAGACTAGCCACAATGGTGAGTAACATACACTAGTAACATACACATATCCCTAGACTATGTTACTACCTTCATAGTGGGTACTACCTCCGTCCTGGTTTATAGGTCCCTTTTATAGTTTGTGCCAAATTTTGACTAAAGATTTAACTAACAAAATGTTAATGCATGTCAAGAAAAATTATCTCATTGGCATCGTCTTTGAACATAGTTTTGAAAAATATAATGTTTGGTGACATGCGTGAACATTTTCTTAGTTTAATCTATGGTCAAAATTTGGCACGAAATACAATGGGGACCAAAATTTGGCATCACTGTAACTAGTACTCCATCCGTCAATTTATAAGTTGTACTTACCTTTTCCATCAACTTCGTGCAACAGCGGGCATCTTGCTAGAAACACTAGAATATGTCTATATAATCCGTATGTGATAGTCCATTTGAAATCTCAAAAGACAAATATTTAGGTACGGAGGAGTAATATATTAGGAGTATATCAAAACAATAGTGATTTCTTTCAAGTTTGTGAACAAATACTACTATTCTACTACTTTTGATCCGTCGCAACGCACGGGCACATTGCTAGTAAAAGGAAAAGGCCTGCCACGTTCGCGTCGCACCCCCACACGCCCGGGAATCGGGAGTACAACATGGCCCGTCCGGCACGACACATAGCTTAGGGAAGGCGTGTTGCCTAGCAGTGGTGGAGCTTGAAGCAAAACGTTGGGCGTTCCAGTCTAGCCAGGCTATAGAAATTACCCTTGCGTTGACGTTCCATGCCTCAAAACTGGATGTACAACTATGAAAATCCTGCTAGGTTGGGCGGGCCAGGGCACGTGTTGGCCCTCACGTAGCTCCGCCCCTGTGCCTAGCATTTTCACTTTCATGTGGGACCGCCCATTGAGCAAACCGACACCCCGCCCGCCGCCGGGTTGGAAAACAGAAACAAGGGGAAGATCTAGGTGTAGCGCGGAAGCCAAGAAATTTTGTGTCAGACGGGGCTCGTTGATAGAGTAGGAGCATTCCGTATTAGTACCACTCCTACCAAGTTTGTACTCCTAATACTATTATATTACTAGTACTACCACTATACAACTAGTAGATACGTGCATGGCACAACATCGTAGGAACAAAAAACGGGAAGATCTTGTTTTGGGTGATTTATCTTTTTTTCAATCAACGTAGTATGAATAATATGATGTGGGGGCACCCATGAAGCTTATGTGGCTTGGCTGCATGGCTACGGAAGGTTAGAGAAAAATAAATAGATAATGTGTTTAGAGTGTACTCCACTAAATAGATATACTTTGGATCCATTGCAACGGACCGGCATATCTATATCTATACCCCCTATATAGTGTGTGAAAAACTTTGAAAGTTGGTCGTTGGATGAAGCCAATCCGACGGTACAAAGATGGAAAATCCGAGCACTACTGGCCATTGGATATCATCCACCAGATTCTGCCACATGTATAATCTAGAAGACTCCATGGTTGAACTTAATTCATGACTAAATTTGCCACAACTAAGCTCAGGCAAAGTTATTAATAAGTTCTTCAAAAGGAGAGCCACAAGTTGGCAAGCCTAAGGAATCTTGCCACATTTTTGTGTGTATGTCATGTGGGGCCGGTGTGGCTTGCCTAAGGTGTGGCTTGAACAAAACACTCACCTAAGTTAATCAAACTTGCCTAACCTTACATTCCACCAAATTTTGCCACAAGTTGGCAAGCCTAAGGAATCTTGCCACATTTTTTGTGTGTATGTCATGTGGGGCCAGTGTGGCTTGCCTAAGGTGTGGCTTGAACCAAACACTCACCTAAGTTAATCAAACTTGCCTAACCTTACATTCCACCAAATTTTGCCACATGTTAGAATCAGAAAACTACACATGTAGAAGCATAATGCACAAACCACGAGAATCTCATGCGTGCAATGCACGTGTACCTTCCTACTAGTACTAGTAGTAGTAAGAAACAAATTCCAGTTTTGGCACGAGCTCAGATCTTTGCGGGAGCACCACAAGGCCTGCCGCAGAGTTACATTTTCCTCTCGAGGCTCACGGGACCGAACTCGGTGGCTTAGTGCCCGGCCTATGAGTCAATGACATGTGGGCCTTAAATGCGGCTGGCCCACATGTCATTCTCATGGTGGTGGCGTGGTTCACGACTCACTCGTTCGAGATGAACCGGCCGGTGGTGGCGTGGCCGTGGCGAGGGTACCACAGCTGGGCGTCGGGGCGTTACGAGGCGTAGATGGCCACACGGCGGGTACTACTGTAGTACATAAGTACTCAAGCCGAGGATTGATGCCGGGACGAAATGTGTCACAGCCGCTGGATGAAAATTCGATGGTGCGGAGTACGGATCGGACACAGCAGCGGAGCGAGCAAACCGCGCCCAATCGGGTGTGTCGTGGTAGAAAGTTGATGGTCGCCGTGAGTTCAGGTGGCCCGCATGGTCATGCACACAAAGGCGAGGAGGCGGTGGGGCGAGAGGGATGAGGGCACGAACAATCCTACCATTATGTCAGCGACATGTGGGACCCATAAGCATGGGTCCCACACATCGGCGAAGGAAAGCGCAGGCAAGGCGGTGATAGCCACGTCGGAGGATCCATGTCCACGTCGGGGACGTCATGCCGTGGGTTGGAGCGGCATCGTGGGAATCACGTGTGGGTGTGGCGATGGTAGAAACAAGAAGCGTGATGGTCGCCATGGTTCAACTTCCATGGACAAGCTGTCGTGTCTGGCGACACATGTATATCAAAACAGTGTTTATATTTCAAGCACGTGAACAAGTATTATTCTACTAGTTTGGATCCATTGCAGCGCACGGGCCAGCACATTGGTAGTAGTAGTGTCCATCTCTATCTCTAGAGGCCTTCCTCGTTCATCCTTTTCTCTCACAAGATAAACTACTCATACAAATGCATCTTGATGTTCCGTGGAGCATACGAGGATGTTTCCTTGGGGTCTCTCCAGCGGCGTGGGTCAGAGTTGCAAGTTAGCGCCTTGAGATGCCGACGTCGAGGGGCACTCGGTTTCCTCCGATGAGAAGGTAAGATGAGTTTGATCACGTAGTAAATGCATTCTAAAGACTACTTCGTGTCCATTTCCTAATTCTCCCCGCCCACTTTGTTTCACGAGGCTAGGCTCGGTGCAGTGGAGATTGGCTTGCATATGTACGGGAGGGTACCAACATCAATTTGCACAACATTTACAATGGTGACACCGTTCCCGTAGAACCTTTGTCCAACATTGGGATCATCCATGCAACGGGCCACCGCATGAATTGGTACGTTGGAACCACGGTGAGATTGAATAAAAGATAGCACGAACCTTGCACATGGCGGTCAAAGGCGGACCATGCTGTCTGCGGCCGATTTGTTGCCGTACGAGTAGGAAGACACTGTGCTCCTTTCTAACCGCATCTTCGCGATGACAAACCAGGGGACTTATTTGTATGGGACACATCCTACGATATACTCCCTCTCTCCCAGTTTATTTGTTTTGAATCTTTTCGTTTTATAAGTTTCAAATTCAAATTTAGAGCTCCCCATCACATGTTGAGATTACAATGTCCATTAAATCGTTGCGTGCATGTATAGTAAAGAAACAAATCTCGAGTTTGGCACGAGTTCGTGCTGCGGGAGCACCACAAGCCCTGGCGCAAGAGTTACATTTCCCTCTCAGGGCCATCGGGACTGAGCTTCAGCGCCTTACTACAACTACCTCTGAGTCAATAACATGTGGACCCGATAGGTGACTGGTCCACATGTAATGCTCCCGAAGGCAGAGGGGCAGTGGGGCCAAGAGGGGTGAGCTGCAGGTCGGGGGACGTGTGGTTTCATGGATTCGAGCGGCGTCGTGGGAATAGTGGGTGGCTGTGGTAGAAACTTGATGCTCACCGCATTTTAGGTGGCCCACATGTCATGCACACAAGGCAGAGGGGCGGTGCGGCCGAGAGGGGTGAGGCGGGGCGTGGTGCCGTGGGTTGGAGAGACGTCGTGGGAATCGCGAGATGAAACGTGATGGTCGCCGTAGTTGAACTTCCATGGACAAGCTGTCATGTCTACGGACACATGCACTCTATACCGATCACTGGAAGGAGTAGCAGAGAAAGCTATATATGCGGATAAATAGTTCCTTATAGTCAAGCGGACCCACGCTACTACTCTGTTCCAAAGACATGCACACCATTGAAATAGTCCATCTATATCAATATACACCGAGAGGGAATAATTTTTTTTACAAGAGAGGAAATAGTTCATCCATCCATAATGCCCTCTGCTGGTGCAGCGTTTTCTTCTTCTTCTTCTTCTTCTTGTTCTCATTCTCTGTGGGAGACGGCTTCGCAACAAGCTCTTTGGACCTTGCAGCTATCTCGAAACTCACACGGGCATCGAGGGCAGCATATTTTATCCGCTCATACGTCAAGGGATAATTCTCCCATCCAGATGACCTTAATGCCACCGTCTCGTCACCCTTCTGAAGATTTGTACCGAGCACAAAATTTTCTACGTCGAATAGGGATGGTGTCTGTTTAGCACAATCTTCTATAGGAATTTTGATTCTGGTTTGTAGGTCGATGATGCTTTTCAAATCAAGGTTATGCGGTCCAGCTTCTGTTTGTCCCTTTGATGGCTGCCCCACGTAAGTATCGTCCTCCCGAGACAATAAATAGTGAAGCTCACCGGTATGGAGGGCGAGTGTATGATGTGGTACACCAAAACATCATCTTGAGGCACGGTGAAGGACGGCGGCGGCTGGATCTTCCTGTGGCACGCCGTGTACTCTGCGTCGAGACCGATGACCCTCGTCTCTACCTTTTGAGGGAGTTGGATACATTGTTGATCCTTGCCGAACAACCCTTGGGTGGACGGTGATGGTGGCAACTATGCATCGAGCCTTCGATGAGGACATGTTGGACGCTAAAACCTGCATCTCGATCTCTTTCGCCATTTGGAACCGCTGGAGCGGAGGGCTATGGTTTGGAGAATTAGGATTAGATGGCTAGTCTAACTGAAGTAGTAGATGATTATTTAAAGAGGTTAAAACAATGTGAGCGCAGTGGGGTTTGGATGCAAATGAAGGCGAAGGGGAGGTGAAGAAGCCGAGGCGAATCGTTTCCGATGGAGAAGTAAATGGGAGAAGTGGCATGCGAGCAGTTGATTAGGCGGCTAGGTAGACTAAGCGAAAAGGCTATGCGGGTAGGCGAGGAGTCGTACACTGTTCGTGTACGTGCCCATCCTTCACGATAGGTGGGACCTATGCAAACAGATAAAAAATGTGTCGTAGCTTTTTTTGAGCCCGTGAGTGGGAGACACAACATTCTATGGTTAAGGAATACTCCCTCCGTTTAGGTGAGTATAAGTCACCTTATGAAAATCAGGTTTTCCCAAAACCTTTAGGCGTGGAGCATTAACTTCCTGCATGATCCCCTCCCCGCCTCGTTAGCCAGCGTTCTCTTCCTCTGCTGTCGCGTTCTACCTTTCCATTTTTCCTCTTCTCAAGTGTGGAACGATTTGCATGCCGTCCTTGATGCACCGTAAGCGACCTTTGCATGCATCGCGGCGGGCGTTGATTGGGCATGCACGAGAACTTGGTTCTGCTCGCAATATGGATGATACCTGAACGATGAAGTGAACAGGCATGCTAGCACGGGAGACCTATTTCCACTATACAATACTGGAGTACTCATATTCCTACTACTACTAGTAGTAGTAGTAGTACAACTGTGGTACACTTGATGGCCAAAATACTGTAGCGGCCTGACCTGAATGGATCAAGTCTCTGTGCTTTCGTGTCATCCCTGGATCGGTATGCTGACACACACAGTACTCGAAGGATTTATAACAGAGGTAAATCACATGTATAAAATAACGTAGATACTATTACCTCAATCCAAAATATAGCGGAAGCAACAAGGTTGTGGATTCCCATCAACACCAACGGCAAAGTTGAGTATAGGAAATCGTAACCCTAACGTATCACTTACTGTCGTTCGAAAAGTGCGCAACATGAAAAGTTGCAGCCAAAACGGGTCAACACATGGAATATGCTGGCAATGTAACACATAGAGAGTAATGAAAGAATAAGCTATACTACATGCATATATGGCTGGTGGAAAGCTCTATGGTTACAGTTTTTGCAAAAAGCCAATTTTCCCTACTTGAAGGAATAAATTTATTTAACTATCATGGTGGTTGTGAAACATTGAGAATGGTTTGACATCCTCAATCCCAATTAAAAGTACTCATTAAACCCAAACAAATTATATTAAGTAGCGTGATGAGATCAACAGGATAATCCAAGAACTAGATACTCAAGATGTCCATAACCGGGGACACGGCTAATCATGATTAGTTTGTACACTCTGCAGAGGTTTAGCACTTTTCCCCACAAGACTCGATCGCCTCCGTTTGGTTTCTCGCACTACATGGTGTTTGAGAGACGGATGACCGAGACACGTCTTTCGAAGCACTAGCACCTTACATGTGGGTAGACCGTACCAACCTACATCCCCTACATCAGCTAGCCTACCCGTAAGAGTTCGCACAACTTACTCAACTATGCGAGCCCATATTGGCTTGTGGCTGCACACGGAAGTTTCTAGTTTGAATAATCTTATGATCCCTTGGAGCACAGGTGGCGGTCCGAAGAAATCTGAGCAAATCCTGTCTACCAGGTGCCTTGACAGGCAAGTCCCGGAATAGCCAGGTGCCTCAATCCACCCAGATGTGTGTTTAAGTTGCCACCTTAGACAAACCATTAATTAACAAGCTCACATCTGTCATGGATATTCACTCACCCAATCCACGTCTACTGGCATAGCATGGCATAATAAGCAAACGTAGAAGTAACTCCCAAGGTTTCATAAGTAAAACAGGTAATAGGTACTACCTCGATCTACTTCCCATCCCACAATTTAATTAGATCCTAATCATGCAAGTGTTTGAGGGTTTGATCTAATGCATAAAAACTGGGTATGAGAAAGTATGATCAAAGTGTTACTTGCCTGCAAAGTTGATGAAGATGATTCGCACTCAAAACTCTTGATAGATCTACTCGTCACACTCCGGTCAATCTATCGTAATCAAGCAATAGTAACCACACATAAGCAATCACTCAAAAGGTCGGAAGGATCGAAGAAACAATTCGGAAAACGTCAAAACCAAATCTAATAACTCTTGCAGCATAAAACAATTTCTAACAGTACCAAAACAATGTGTATTTGGCCTTATCAGAAGGTTTAGGTCAAGAGCTTCGATTTGCAAAAAGAATCAACTAAATCGGAGTTACGAAACTCAACTTATGCTCAAACGAAGTTTGAATACAAATCTGTTTGAATTCAAATTTTAAAACTTTCAAAAACATGTTTAAGTTGGATTACTGGATAGAGGAGATCATAACGAAGAAGTGGGCGTTGGTTTCGTTGGATTCCGACTTACGGGTAAAAAGTTATGATCGTTTGAAGATTAGGGACTACGGATAGGTCCATGACGGAAATTAGAAATAAAAGAAAATCTATCGGCGACGCCGCTAAACAAAACGGAAAGAAAAACCGGCAGAAAACCGATCTAGGGTTTGGAAAGAAAACCAAACGAAAACCGATGTAGAAAACAGAGCGAAACCGATCTAGAAAACTGATCTAGAAAGCGGACCTGCTGAGGCTAGTACCTCGAAGAGGCAAGGGGCTCGGTGGTGGCGTGAGGGCGGCGGCGGCACTTGGCGGCGGCGGTGGCAAGCGGCGGCGGCGGCGGGTGTGGGGCGGCGGTGTTGGGTGGCGGCGTGGTGGTGAGGAGAGGAGAGGAGAGGAGAGGAGAGTTGATTTGATGTGTTGGAGGGGGGTGCTTGGGTATTTATATTGGGGAGGGAGGGTTTTGCTTGGGGTAGGGACAAGAAATAGATTAGGATTAGGAATCCTAGGAATAAAAAACGGAATAACAAAGCGGATCAAATCCTACTAGGATTTGTAATAGAATAAAACTTGGGGCTCCTGGCTCCCTAGGTGCGTGGTGCGTTGGCCTTGTGGCCTTGACCGGCGGTGGCTTTGGCGGCTTGGGCCTTTGGCCCAAGCGCGCTTTCTTTTTTTTTTTTTTTTACAGAGACAAATAAAAATAATAAAACCAAATAAATAATATATTATATAGACATATAATATATCAAATTTTCAGAAAAAGATTTTCTACATGAAGAACATTATTCTAGCTTCAAATAAAATACACACAAATTTAAATAAAGCAAAGAGTGATCCTGCTCTAGAAAAATCCAGTAAAATTCAGTTTTAAAATACCAAAATGACCTCAAATTAATTTCTCTCCAATTTTCTGATGTAGGGAATCATGTTACCCTATTTCCATATATTTTATTTTTGGAGAAAAATAATTTGAATAAAACTCAAATAACTCCAATTGAAAAATAATTCAAAGGAACTTTGAATTTAATTCTTTGAAACTCCCAACTCATATTTCATATGTTTTGAAGAAGTCATTTTATCTTCTCTCGTGAAAATCATTGAGTTGCATAAAGTTTCAGAATTGGAAATATTTTCCAAATGAATTTCAAATATTTTCAGCACCCCTTGTCATTTAAATAAATGGAAGAAGTCATGTCATCTTCTCTCCAGGGTTTTGTGATGAAAAGAATTTGAATTCCCGAAGACCATAAAAGCAAAATGAAAGTTTGGGAAAGTCCTTTCATTCCCTCTCATTTAACTTTCAAAAAGTTTCGAATTCACTCACTTTCAGTCAATCAATCAAACAATCAATCAATACTATCTATTTGTTTATAACATTCCAAAATTTAGAATTTTGGGATGTCACAAACTACCACCCTTAAAATGAATCTCGTCCTCGAGATTCGGAGAGGCTAGAAAGAAATAGGTTAGGGTTTGGGGGTCTTCTCAAAATCCATCGATCGTCTCCGGGGTCTCGGGTGCTACCACCCTTAGAAGTTTGGTTACGGTTCCATCAAAACTTATATACTCCATCCTTATTACTGACAGTGTCGGTCTTCTGAGATCTTAAGGATAATTCCTTCTCTGGGCTCTTCCGGTAGTGGCATAACCTTTTCCTCAAATCTTTTGCCCTTTACTCTGGGTAAGGTTATTCCGAGACTGGGTCTTCTTAGTGACAGTGCTGGCGCCAATTCTAAACAACTATCGATATCTCATGGTGGTCAACAATTTATGGTTTCTCCTGCAGAAAACGGGTCTGGGTTGAACCTCACCGTATATCCTACGGTTGGCAACAACTGCCGTGTACAAGGGAAATACTTATACCATTCTAAGGTTCAAACAAGGTTTTGATCGTCGTCTCTCGACTA
Organism: Aegilops longissima; assembly: GCA_021605205.1. NCBI lineage: Eukaryota > Viridiplantae > Streptophyta > Magnoliopsida > Poales > Poaceae > Aegilops > Aegilops longissima. Next base: position 62,591 of record JAHIAM010003206.1, read on the forward strand.
TAGGTAAGTCACTCAGATTTACCATTCCATATAGCAAAGCGAATAATAAGAGTAAGTCGGTATGGCGATCAATCCATCCCGCACCCAAATCATTACCTTGTACATGGTTTAGCGAATCTCGCATTCTAACACTCGGTCATTCTCACGAGCATTGCAGAATTTCTCTTGTCGATGAACCAAGTCCGGAAAATCCATTGATTCTGCAAGCCAAACAAACATCTATCATTCCTTAACACTCTCAGGTTTTGCGTAAACTCCTATAGAATCGTCGGTTGATACAAGTCGTAACTTCTTCCAGGATTTCTCCTTCAACAAGAGTGTGCTTGCTTCTTAGCAAGTCCTGAGGCCTGTGAGTTATGGCCCATCTCATCACTTGCAATCCTTGAACACATCCTCGGGGCAACTGATCGTTATCCCAACATTCAACTTCCAGCTTCCTAGCATACTTAAAATCCATCCAATTGTAATGTCTTTCTTCCTTCTGTTGGCACCAAACTAGGACATGATTACTCAGACTCATCATGGAATTTCCATTGATCCATATTTCCAACATCATACCTCCCTTATATCCCATAGTAATTCATCTCTTCATCCTCGTGGGATATCCCACCTTCCGTGATAAAACTTATACTTATGAAGTCCATACTCCACTTCGTGGAACATCATTATCCTTTCCAGGGTCAAGCGTCCTTACAGGGGAAATATTGGCCATCTCTGCATGGCACTTCTTCAACTGGAAAACGTGAAACACATCATGAACTCCTGACAGTCCTTCGGGTGACTCCAACTTGTTAGCCAATTCTCCCATACGCTCCAACTTCGGTATGGTCCTACAAATCTCGGGGCTAACTTTCCTTTAACTCCAAATCGCTTAACTCCTCACAGAGGTGGCACACAAAGATATGCTCTATCTCCAATTTCATAGACTACCTCCTTGCGTTTTTGAGTCTGCATAATTCTTCTGCCAGGACTGAGCTACCTTCAGTTTATCTCGAACCAACTTAACATTCTCTTATGACTCCTTGATCATATTTGGTCCAAACAACTGACGGTCTCCAACTTCATCCCACATCAACGGTGTCTGGCTCCTTCTCCCATACAAAGCTTCAAAAGGGGCCATCTTCAAACTGACTTGGTAGCTGTTGTTGTATGAGAACTCCCCGTAGGGTAGATTATCATCACTACTAGATCCATAATCTAGCGCACACGCTCTCAACAGTCCTCCGTATCGATTGACTCTCTCGGTCATCCATACATCTGCGGATGAAAGGCTGTACTGAACTCTAGCCTAGTACCCAAAGTCTGGTGCAGCTGATTCCAAAAACTTTGAGGTAAAACTGTGTTCCTCTATGATGGTCCTCGGAACTCCATGCAGACATACGATCCTTGTCCAATATATCTTGGCCAACTTCGCACTCGTACTTCACTGGGATAAAGTGAGCCACTTTGGTCAAGCGAGTCAACTACTACCCAGATAGAATCATATCCCAATCGGGTTCTGGGAAATCCGGAAATGAAATCATGCCAAGATTATCCCACTTCCATTCGGGTATCGGCATAGGCTGTAGTAATCCTGCTGGCTTCTGATGCTCTGCTTTTACTTTCTCTGGCATGCATCACTTACGACTAAATACTCCATAATATCCTTCTTCATACCAGTCCACCAGAAACACTCCTTCAAATCCGAATGCATCTTGGTGTTTCCAGAGCGAATCGAGTATGGTGAGTCATGAGCCTCCTGAAGTTTTAACTTCCTGATCTTTGCATTATTGGGTACATGTACACTGTCCTCAAACCATAAGGTGTCATGCTCATCCTTACGAAAACCTTTGGCTTTTCCTTTGCTCATCCTCTCTTTTACCTCAGCAATCTCTTTGTCATCCTTCTGAGCTTCACGGATCTTTCTCAACAATGTAGACTGAACTTCCATTGCTGCAACAAAACCTTTGGGAACAATCTCCAACCAAAGTTCCCTGAAAATCCTCGGCTAACTCCTTTGATAATCCTCCGATTATGAGGGTATTAAATCCTTATTTTCTTTATGGTTGTGTCCTATTTCTCCACAAAGCTTGCATGCACTTTCTCCATATCATTTCCATAAGGCTTCAACTTCTGGGACACAAACCGAGACTTTAGCAAAGTCAACTTAAATTCTTCCCAAGTGGTTACTCCTGGCCACATTGATGGTTTGATACATCCTCCACTAGATAGCAGCACCTCTTTCAAAGCACTGAAGAGCATGCTGGGTCATATCTTTTCTGACTATCGGGTTATTCTTCATGTGATCCTCCATGTTCTGAATCCATCGTTCCATCTCCAATTGACTCATCGGTCCAGAAAATATAAGCTCTTCTCCATCCGTCCTCCAATGGGTCCATGGGTTTGGGGTGGGATAAAAGAGATCGAGAGGGATGCACACAATACAAATAATGGTTTTGAAAAGACAGATTTTATTGTGGCTGTCGGAAAAACATCAAACAAATGACAGCTCACAATCGTCGCATCTAACGTAAGGGTATAACAGGGGTTTGGTCTTCTAAAGGTCAATAAATCTTCAAAGTAATCAAACTCTTCCAATCTTGATCATGTCTCTGATGGCTCCTTCTGATCATGCTTGTCCTTCTCAAGTTATTTTGCCAGATCATCTCTGTTGACGCGAAGTCTCTCGCGACGTCCTTCAATATTTCTGGAGTTACGTTCCAACTGTCGGTTTCAACATCCTTGACATGATCCATGATCCTACTGTCCTTTAGTTCCTGATGAATCTCCGGTATCTCGAGGTTTTGCTCCTCCAGCTTGGCTACTTTCAACGAGGTCTGAGTTGTTCACGAACTGCTTCCTTGTCAAATACAGCTTCTCGAAGGTCCATCTTAAACTCCCTGATGTAATATTCCAGATCCTGGTGATACACCAGCTAAGATTAAAACTCCAACGTTTGCTGATAGATGCTCCATCAACCTTCTACCATCCAATCCTTCCATGCATCTACATGCTTAACTTCGCACGGTGACAATAGCATAAGTGGCAATAACACCATGGCCAGCCGTGTCTATTCCCATGTACTGCCATGAGCTTTTATTCCATAGTTGATCTCTCATGTCTTGGGTTTCCTGACAAAAACTTTGAGTTCTAATGCTCCATATTCCGGTCTTTCTCCGATACACCTTGATCTCAGGTATTGACAACTTCCTTGGTCTGTCAAATTCCATAAGTGTAACCTTCCTAGGTCATAAAATCTGAGAATTCTTCAAGGCCTTCAAAATCTCATAGTCTTCGGAGTCTTCAACAGTTGTAGTTTCCATTTACATGGTAAAATCCTCTTCATTCCAAATGGTCTAAGTTGTCTGATAACTTGTCTCCTTGGAGTGGTCTCATCAGTCAAATCTTCGAGTGGTCAAAAGGGAAAAAGGGTATGGTCTCACTAAAAAGGGAATATTTGAATAAGCTCAGAAGAGAAGAGAGGTAAAAGATTTTTTGAAAAGAAAGTTGTAGAGAAAAAATCTTTCCTATGGGCTTGTCGGTTTCTAGGGTCACGTCCTACGGTCAACATGGGCTCGATACCATCTTGTAGCGACCCGACCGAATGGATCAAGTCTCGTGCTTCGTGTCATCCACGGATCGGTATCTTTGACACACACAAGACTCGAAGGATTTATAACAGAGGTAAATCACATGTATAAAATAACGTAGATACTATTACCTCAATCCAAAATATAGCGGAAGCAACAAGGTTGTGGATTCCCATCAACACCAACGGCAAAGTTGAGTATAGGAAATCGTAACCCTAACGTATCACTTACTCGTAAATCGAAAAGTCTCGCAACATGAAAAGTTGCAGCCCGAAACGGGTCAACACATGGAATATGCTGGCAATGTAACACATAGAGAGTAATGAAAGAATAAGCTATACTACATGCATATATGGCTGGTGGAAAGCTCTATGGTTACAGTTTTTGCAAAAAGCCAATTTTTCCCTACTTCGAAGGAATAAATTTATTTAACTATCATGGTGGTTGTGAAACATTGAGAATGGTTGACAGCATCCTCAGTCCCAATTAAAAGTACTCATTAAACCCAAACAAATTATATTAAGTAACGTGATGAGATCAACAGGATAATCCAAGAACTAGATACTCAAGATGTCCATAACCGGGGACACGGCTAATCATGATTAGTTTGTACACTCTGCAGAGGTTTGCGCACTTTTCCCCACAAGACTCGATCGCCTCCGTTTGGTTTCTCGCACTACATGGTGTTTGAGAGACGGATGACCGAGACACAGTCTTTCAGAAGCACTAGCACCTTACATGTGGGTAGACCGTACCAACCTACATCCCCTACATCAGCTAGCCTACCCGTAAGAGTTCGCACAACTTACTCAACTATGCCAGAGCCCATATTGGCTTGTGGCTGCACACGGAAGTTTCTAGTTTGAATAATCTTATGATCCTTGGAGCACTGGGTGGCGGTCCGAAGAAATACATGCAAATCCTGTCTACCTGTGTGCCTTGACAGCAAGTCCCGGAATAGCCGGTGCCTCAATCCACCCAGGATGTGTGTTTAAGTTGCCACCTTAGACAAACCATTAATTAACAAGCTCACATCATCATGGATATTCACTCACCCAATCCACGTCTCTTGGCATAGCATGGCATAATAAGCAAGCGAGAAGTAACTCCCAAGGTTTCATAAGTAAAACAGGTAATAGGTACTACCTCGATCTACTTCCCATCCCACAATTTAATTAGATCCTAATCATGCAAGTGTTTGAGGGTTTGATCTAATGCATAAAAACTGGGTATGAGAAAGTATGATCAAAGTGTTACTTGCCTGCAAAGTTGATGAAGATGATTCGCACTCAAAACTCTTGATAGATCTACTCGTCACACTCCGGTCAATCTATCGTAATCAAGCAATAGTAACCACACATAAGCAATCACTCAAAAGGTCGGAAGGATCGAAGAAACAATTCGGAAAACGTCAAAACCAAATCTAATAACTCTTGCAGCATAAAACAATTTCTAACAGTACCAAAACTATGTGTATTTGGCCTTATCAGAAGGTTTAGGTCAAGAGCTTCGATTTGCAAAAAGAATCAACTAAATTGGAGTTACGAAACTCAAGTTATGCTCAAACGAAGTTTGAATACAAATCTGTTTGAATTCAAATTTTAAAACTTTCAAAAACATGTTTAAGTTGGATTACTGGATAGAGGAGATCATAACGAAGAAGTGGGCGTTGGTTTCGTTGGATTCCGACTTACGGGTAAAAAGTTATGATCGTTTGAAGATTAGGGACTACGGATAGGTCCATGACAGAAATTAGAAATAAAAAGAAAATCTATCGAGCGAACCCTCGTTAAACAAAACCGGAAAGAAAAACCGGCGAGAAAACCGATCTAGGGTTTCGGAAAGAAAACCGAAACGAAAAACGATGATGAAAGCGGGCGGAAACCGATCTAGAAAACCGATCTAGAAAGCGTGGCGGCTGAGGCTAGTACCTCAAGAGGCGAGGGCTCGGCCGTGGCGGCGAGGGCGGCGGCGGCGGCACTTGGCGGCGGTGGTGGCGGCGGCGGTGGCAGGTGTGGGGGCGGCGGTGTTGGGTGGCGGCGGCGTGGTGGTGAGGAGAGGAGAGGAGAGGAGAGGAGAGTTGATTTGATGTGTTGGAGGGGGTGCTTGGGTATTTATATTGGGGAGGGGAGGGGTTTTGCTTGGGGTAGGGGACAAGAAATAGATTAGGATTAGGAATCCTAGGAATAAAAAACGGAATAACAAAACGGGATCAAATCCTACTAGGATTTGTAATAGAATAGGAAACTTGGGGCTCCCTGGCTCCCCTAGGTGCGTGGTGCGTTGGCCTTGTGGCCTTCGGCCGGCCGGTGGCTTTGGCGGCTTGGGCCTTTGGCCCAAGGCGTTGCGCTCCTTTTTTTTTAAAATTTTTTTACAGAGACAAATAAAAATAATAAAACCAAATAAATAATATATTATATAGACATATAATATATCAAATTTTCAGAAAAAGATTTTCTACATGAAGAACATTATTCTAGCTTCAAATAAAATACACACAAATTTAAATAAAGCAAAGAGTGATCCTGCTCTAGAAAAATCCAGTAAAATTCAGTTTTAAAATACCAAAATGACCTCAAATTAATTTCTCTCCAATTTTCTGATGTAGGGAATCATGTTACCCTATTTCCATATATTTTATTTTTGGAGAAAAATAATTTGAATAAAACTCAAATAACTCCAAATTGAAAAATAATTCAAAGGAACTTTGAATTTAATTCTTTGAAACTCCCAACTCATATTTCATATGTTTTGTAGAAGTCATTTTATCTTCTCTCGTGAAAATCATTGAGTTGCATAAAGTTTCAGAATTGGAAATATTTTCCAAATGAATTTCAAATATTTTCAGCACCCCTTGTCATTTAAATAAATGGAAGAAGTCATGTCATCTTCTCTCCAGGGTTTTGTGATGAAAAGAATTTGAATTCCCGAAGACCATAAAAGCAAAATGAAAGTTTGGGAAAGTCCTTTCATTCCCTCTCATTTAACTTTCAAAAAGTTTCGAATTCACTCACTTTCAGTCAATCAATCAAACAATCAATCAAAACTATCTATTTGTTTATAACATTCCAAAATTTAGAATTTTGGGATGTTACAAATACTATTCATCCGGTCCTCACAGTGAAGTGACAACACCCTGCGCCTGACACTAGTCCAGGCGAGGTGGCGTGTCCGGGTTACCAAAGTCAGCCTCACCACATGCCTTGTGCGATCTGTCACCGCTTGTTGACAGCACATTGGCGCCTCGCCTCGTCTCCCTCTCCGCTCCCATAGCACCACTCCATCTCCATCTCCTTCTCCGTCTCCATCTCCGTCTCCATCTCATTGTGCCCCCGTGTACCGTCGCCTCACTCGCCTCCCCCAGTACCACTATTCCCTCGCTAGCCGCTCCAGCACCGACATCCTTCTCCCCCGTAAATCAAGCCCCCTTCCAAACTCCACCATGGCCGAACGCGAACCACGCAGCATCCATATGAGCCGCGATTGGAGCAATCTCCCCGATGACATCCTCGACCTCTGTTGTTCGTGTATGGATATGTTGACCGCCCATGGCTGGCTGCATGCTCGAGGGACATGCACACGCCATCGTCGAGCGAGGCCTAAGCTTTTCAAGACACCCTGCTTGCTGCTATATGGTCTTGTGAGATTGGCTCACCATGATACGGGGCGTGCATGATGCCCTCGACTTCAATCCGATCTCCATTAGCGAAACTTCTTTGCGGTATGTAGTGTGTCGCCGTACATCATTTCCCTCGACATCGATCCGATCACCATCGCCGAAACTTCTTGGCAGGTATGTACTTGGTCGGCATGAACTCCCCTTTGGATGGCTGCCTTCAGAGAAGGCGGTAAAAAGTTGGTGCTCGTGAACTTCCAGACCTCCCATGAGATTATCCTTCCTCCGTTGGATTATATAGAGTATTACCATCGCGGTCCAAGTCATCTAGATTACTACGTCAGTTGGACGGACCTTGTTTTGCAGAAGATTGTAATCTGCCAAGTACCCACACGACATGCGAATTACGCAGACTTCAAGCTAATTGCCTAGTTCGACCGCGGACTCGCCTATCTTTACGCCGGTGCCTTTTTTAGCTGGAGACAACTCGGCTCACAGTGGATCATCATCAAAGCTGATACACACTTTTGTGATGCTATTGAACACAATGGCATCATCTACGCGATCGACAAAGCAGATGGCACCACGTATTCTTTGGGACGGTAGCGTGTAAGTTGTTTCCGTCTCATGTTAATGATGACGCCATGACACTGCTTTGAACTTTTTTGATGATTGGCAAATCCTGTTTGAGCAGAATTTGAGTAGAACTATGGCAATATATTAGAGATGCCGTAAATAAGCTATATTTGGAATGAGTTAATTCATGCGATTGTGACCATGTCATTACAGCCAATTTGTACCTGAATAATCAAGCGGTTAGGAATATATGGATATTATCCTTATTTTACAGTAATCTATATACTACTACTAAATATGAGTGTGTATCAATGGCGATGTTAGTTTCCTCATTTTCATGATGTAGAAACATGCACCACACTGTTGGTTTCATCTAACCATACATTAGGGAAGTAAATGTGCATATGGAGAACTCTATATTTGGAAGTAGTGAAATCCTGCAATGCTTACCATGTGTACATACCTATATTAAGCCCTTGACAATCAATGACTAGAATAATATTCTCACAAATTTTTTGCCCACAGAACACGAGTATATAACAATGCATGGTCTGTTAGTTACCTTGAAGAATTTGTTTGTGAGGACAGAACATGATTACATAACATGCATGACATGGTAGTTTCCTGTGAAGAATCAATTGCGAGATAACATGAGTATAACCATGCATGGCACTTCTATATTTTCGAACCCAGTATACATTTCCCTGTATTTTCCTCCCACTTCCAACAGGGACATATCAATGCTGTTTCTTGCATTATCCTACTCATACTCTGAACAATGCTGATCTTACATTAACAATGCTGTCCTTTTTGATATGATGCGGTGTCTCTCTGATTCTGCCCTTTGTAATTACACCACCTTTGCCAAAAACAGGGAAGCACAACTGGTTCCTCGCTCGATCGACTGACGGCAAAAGGCGATGATCATTCGGACACATGAGCCGGAAAAGTTATATTGCAAAAACCCCATTGTATACAAGCACCGTGTAATACGTGAGTATCCGGACGATGGCTATTACGTCTATGAGCAGGATACCAGCTTGTTGGGGCCTTTAGGATTTTTAGTTGGAGCGGGTAAACAGCCTTGGTTCACACTCTGTTTCTCGGACTCAATTATCCGATTAACGAGGAGATCACCGTTGGCAAGGACCTTGATGGCAGAGAGGCTCTGTTTGCTACGGAAAAGCTGTGTCTACATGGCGAGCCCTAGGAGTTCGGGAGCATACTCCCCGATTGTCAACGATACAGTACTGTAGCCAAAAGAAGGTGAGAATGACAAAGGCATCCGGATTAACTTTGATCCTTGGATGTCTCAATTCGACAGCGATGATGTGGTTCAAGCCTTACGGTTGATAGGTAATTGGGCTGTTGCATCGAAGGGTGGAGTACGGTGTCTCCGGATCCTTTGGTCGTTGAAGCGGGGCTGCAAATTATGATGGTGTTGGATCATCTCTTGAATGACTTTGTTGTCTTTGCTGCTGGTTCGGATGGGTAGTTCTTTCTTTTGTTATGCATATTCCTTGTCATTTGGTCATCCTCGTCTATGTCACTCTTTCTATGTAATAGTTGCTACATTTAGAATGTCATTCTAAATGCGGATCACGAGAGTCGGGCGCTGCAGATGGGTACGTTTTGGTGGTGTAGCAAGACTTCTTATGAACTATCATGTCTTGCTGTTTATGTCGATACTACTCACTAGTCGGTGTTTGAATGTTGTATATATCGTTGTTTTGAACTATTTATTGTCTCGAACTCTTGGTGGGCTAAATGAGGCATCACCATTCTCCGATGTTCGAGTATATCTCCTTTTTCAAGTTATATAATTTGAGCTCACTGTCTTTTCGATGATGTACACTAGTTTGGGCGGTGAGGTGTCGTTGAATATGGGCGAGTAGTAACGCAATGCCAAACAGGTCAATCATGACTCTCGGGCGGGCTCTCAAAAGATCCTGGAAAAAAAGGTCGGGCTCTCCAAAAAAGAAAGAATAAGGACTCTTAGGCCGACATGTGGGCGCCACGGTGTTTTCGTGCGCTATGCGCCGAGAGCATATTGGCGGCGTGCTCGAAATTCATGCTACCTTTTCATCCCAGTCTCCGCCCCTCCCCACCTCTGGAATCTCAATTCCTACTCCAGTTCCCCCAAATCCCCCTCCTGTTCTCCCTGTACTCAAGCGCACTATCATGTCGCGGTCAACGCGGATCTCCGAGCGGAGATCACGAGGTTCATCCTGCCTTGATCGCTGCGTCTTTGTCGCTCCAGCAGTGGCATGGCGGCGCTTGACGACCAGTTTGTCGGCAAAGTGCTTATGGTAACCATCAACGGCGACCGGCCTCCCGTCTCGCCGGACGACCTTGTCAAAGCTCTTGGCATTGCGCACAACATCCAAATAAGTGACTTGCTCGTCGAAGTCTGTCCACCACCGGCTGATTTCTTCGTCGAGTTCGAACAACTTTCATTGCGATCGTGTGTTCAAATCTTCCGGCATTTGTTCTGCGATGGCGCTACTGGTGAGCTTTGATCGGTGGCACCTGGATGAGGCTCGGTGCCCTCTCGAGCTTGAGTTTTTAACAAAGCTTACCTTCCACGGCATGCCTCGGCGTGCTTGGAACAGCGAGTCCATGAGCGAGCTTATCAGCGACCTTGGAGGTGAGCTCGTAAGTATGTTTGTTCCTCCGGATAGCTGGGCTCGGCGGTTATGGCATGGATGAAGAAGCCATCCACCATAACGAAGGTGATTGGTGTTGAGATACCAGCAGGAACCGGGGTTGTACTATTAAATCGCCACCAAGGCCGCGCGGACCACGTTAGGGATGTACCATGTCGAGTGTTCGTGCATGTCGAAGAAGTGGTCAATCCATCAATCGAAGTCCTGCCGCCCCGCTGGTGCTGTGGTCCGTCGGCGGCGTCCATTACAGAGTCAACGTCGGACTTTCTCCGTGTTGCTCGGAGCGATGGATGGCACAGGGCCTACTCCATCGCGGCGGAGGCCACTTCTTCTTTGGGAGAAGAGGCGGGGCTGGTTGCTGGATGTGCTCTAATTTGAGGTAACAAGCTGAATCTTGTCGAGATAGTACTAGTTAAATCCGAGCTATGGGTGTGAAGCAGCGATATGCGATACATTTGATTGTGACCTGTTCTAATTTTGTACCTGAACTTTTTAGAAAGGGATGTCGTCAACTTAATGTGCTAGAAGAACTTATTGTGTTGTCTGCATGCATTTTCTTTGCACAACATTCAAGATATTTCCCGTCATTTATAAAGGCGATGAACCGTTATATACGACTTCGTTGGTTTCAACATAGCCCTTCCCATAGCGATCCTTTGCTTCCATCCTGATTGTGCCGCTGCGTGAAATTTTTGTATGCAAGTTTAGTGTGCTATGATGTTCAATATGATTGTGTCAACTATATAAGTTTTCTTGAGCATCAGCAATGCATATGGCTGAAAGATGTATTCTGAGCATCGACCGATGGGTCTCTCTCTCTCTCTCTCACACACACACACGCACACACACACACGCGCGCACGCACAAGTGGGACCCATTGAATTATTTATTTGCTCGTGACAGCTTTTAATTAGGTTCCACTTTAATCTAACTTTTTTCTTAAGTTATTAATTGAGCTCGATGACTTCAAAAGTTGTCTGAAGCCTTGTTTGGGCCTTTCAGGCGTCCCTGAATGTGGGCTGAGTAACCATGTTAGGTTCTCTTGTACACAGGCCTTTTTTCAACATCAGCAATGCAAGCGGGCGACAGTTGTACACAATATCCGGTCAACTCGTTATCCGCTTCATTGGCTGCAAAGTTTCCTAGGAGGTATGCATTAGGCTTAACAAGAAAATGGACTTTAAGAAATAATAAATGGGATGTAATTATAATAACTAGGCAATTACTATGCACCAAAGACGTAATTAGTTTCAAAAATATATTATTTTTGGAATTTAGAAATTTTAATTTCATTACTTGTTGCGCGCGCAATATTTCGTTGGATTTTAACGTGATACAACTTATTTTGAAATTATATTTAACCTGACTAGAAATTTCGGATAAAAATATTTCGGATCCCATCAAAATGTGGGAATTTTTCTTTTGAATTCTGGTTTGAGCGGTTGTTTGAAATTATTAATCATTGTCCTACCTAGAAGTTGGGATGTACTTTTAACAAACCCATAAATGGGCTGTAGTAAATTCCATTAGAATTGAAAAATGGGCTGTACATTCTTACAAATCGCAAATGGGCTATATGTTCTCTGCCAAATCCGAGCTGTGGGCCTACTAAGTTGACGCGTACCAAGGGCTTTGTCAACTTAGTCAATATAAACGATTCTAGCTACAGTGATCGTACGATGTCCATCCAACGGCCCTAGTGCTTCTTTAACCTCTGGTCTTCTTGCTCCAGCCACCCAAAGCAGCGCAGGTTGTGTCGCGTGCTCCTGCCTCTCGTGGCCGGCTGTGATGCCGCGGAGGCCTCACCGCCCTGTACTACTCCCACCGCTAGCCAGGACATCCCTCTACTCACCCACACCCCCGTTATTCTGCAGCGACGGCAGCCGAACCAGTGAACCCTCGTACTCCTCTTAGCGCGGGCTACCACTGCTGCGTCTTCCCCGACTCCGCGTCATCCCCTTCCTAGGCCTCGCCGTCGTCTAGACCACCGCCCTGGTGCTCTCGGCGCGGCGTGGTCAACGTGGTCAACGACCGACTTCCATCGGAAGATCTTCAGACGTGGAGAGGCTGACAGCTGGGTCCAGGCGGCCGCAGGGAAGTGCCTCCTTATTACGCGCAAAATAATTATTCCTCCACCTGACAGCAGGGACCCACCGGACGGGCCACCTTATTTTGCGAAAAAAACGTTTCCCCCCTGACTGCTGGGACCCACCGTACGGGCCAGCGTATTTCATGACAAAAACATTCCCCGCGCTGTCAGCTCGGACCCACCGGAAGTGCCTCCTTATTACGCACAAAAAAAATGAATACTCCCCCTGCTAGCTGGGATCCACCATGGTGGGAGGCTGACTTCGGGCCTACTAAGTTGGTGGGATGGGGCCTTTGTCAACTTTAGTCAATATGAACGATTCTAGCTCCGGTGACCGCACGATGGCCATCCAGCGGCGTAGTGCTTCTTCAACCTCTGGTGTTCTTGCTCCGGCCGCCCAAAGCAGCGCCGGTCGTGCCGCATGCTCCCGCCTCCGTGGCGGCTGTCAGCTGCCGGAGGCCTCACCGCCCCTACTATTCCACCGCTGGCCAGGCCTGCGGCGGCGGTAATCTCACACATAATCGAACCGGTGAACCTCGTACTCCACTTTGCGGGCTTCCTTTGTCGCGTCTTCCCGGCTCCCGTCGTCCCCTTCCTAGGCCTCACCGTCGTCCACCGCCGTGGTGCTCTCGGCGGAGTGGTCAATGTGGTCAACGACCGACTTCCATCGGAAGAATATCTTGACGTGGAGAGGCGACAGCTGGGTCCACGGCAGCCGCAAGGAAGTGCCTCCTTATTCTGCGGAAAATAATTATTCCTTCACGACAATAGGGACCCACCGGACGGGTCACCGGTATTCGCTAAAAAACGTTTCCCGATTGCTGGGACCCACAGGGGACGGGCCATCGTATTCAAAAAAGCGTTCCCCTCCCCCCGCTGTCGGCTCGGACCCACGGAAGTGCCTCCTTATTACGCACAAAAAATGAATACCCCCGTTAGCTGGGACCAACCTTGGTGGGAGGCTGACTTGTGGGCCTACTAAGTTGGTGGGACGGAGGCCTTTGTCAACTTTAGTCAATATATGAACGATTCTAGCTCCAGTGACCGTACGATGTCCATCCAACGGCCGTAGTGCTTCTTCAACCTCTGGTCTTTTTGCTCCAGCCGCCCAAAGCAGCGCCGGTCGTGCCGCCTACTCCTGCCGCCCGTGTCCGGCTGTGATGCCGCGGAGGCCTCACCGCCCCCAACTACACCCACCGCTGGCCAGGCCATCCCTCTACACACCCACACCCTCGTTATTGATACTGGCGGCGGCAGCCTCACACCGCAGCCGAACGAGTGAACCCTCATACTCCTCTACGTGTGGGCATCCACTACCGCGTCTTCCCTGGCTCCACGTCGTCCCCTTCCTAGGCCTCGCCGTCGTCCACCACCCTGGTGCTCTCGGCGCGGCGTGGTCAACGTGGTCAAGGAATGGCTTCCATCGGACGTGGATATGCGTGGAGAGGTGACAGTGGGTCCACGACCACAACAAGGAAGTGCCTCCTTATTACGCGCAAAATAATTATTCCTCCACCTGACAGCGGGGACCCACCGGACGGGCCACCGTATTTAGCGAAAAAAACGTTTCCCCCTGTCTGCTGGGACCCACCAATTACATCTTCGCACGCAAGGAAGTGCATCCGAAAAAAAAACGATTCGCCCCCCTGACTGCTGGGGCCCACCAGCTACATCGTCGCACGCAAGGAAGTGCCTGACAGTCGGGACCCACCTGGTCGAAGTGTACGTAGCGTTGTCATTCGGTCGTGACGTATGCGTACATATATCTTGGTGGATGTAAGAGGCGCGCGTGTCGTAGTAGAAGCGCGCACGTAGCATGTACTGCGTCACGTACAACGGCGAGGGTGCAACAAAGAAAATCTGACCCGCGTCGTACATACGGGCAGGGTCTCTAACGCCTATCGCGCATACGTACATGGCTAGGTTAAAACGGAGAAACAGCGTCGTCGTCGTGTTCATGGGGATCAACCGGCTGGGTCGGAGCGGAATGCGTGGTCGTGTTCGCCGGGAGGCATGGGCGGAGCAGGCGATGGAAGCGAGGCTGGCGTACCGCTGGCGGAGAAACAGCCTTGTGTTCGACCGGCCACGTTCAAGCAGGGCCTGTTGATTGGGAGGGGCTGGCGTATCGCCAAAAGCGGAGAAGCGGACCTCCTACGGTCGAAGCGGGGTCTGTTTGATCGGGAGGTGTGGCGTACCTGTCACGGACGAAAGCGGACTTGTGTTGGGCGCCACGGTCAAGCGTGGGTCTGTTCGCCGGGAGGGTGTGGCGTACCGCAAAAGCGGACGAAATGGACTTGTGTTGGGCGCTACGGTCGAAGGGGGGGTGTGGCGTGCCGCAAAGCAGGACTCCACGAGTCTGTTCATCTCCACCGTCGACCTCCTCCGGCCTCCACAGGCGATCGTCGACCTCCTCCGGCCTCCACGGGCTCTTGTTCATCCAGCCTCCACCGCGCTACTCCACCGGCTCTTGTTCAACCACCCCTCCACGGGCACCCTCCACCGTCCACTTTGTTCATCCAGCCCTCCACACCACGGGTCTGTTCAACCACCCTCCACGGCCACCCCTCCATCGCGTCTCTGTTCATCCAGCCCTCCACACCACGGGTTCTGTTCATCCGAGGCACGCGCCACCGCTCCTTTGTTCATCCAACCCCCCATAGCGCTCTCGCTTGTTCATCGAGGCGGCATCGATCGGCTTCATTTAGAAGCGATGGCGAAGAATCGCTCCATTAGGTTGATTAACAGCCGTCGATCGATCGCTCGGGTTGATGTCGTAACTGCGGTGCAATCACACGGGTTCGATTAGAGCCCAACGCCTCGCTTCGGCTTGATTAGAGCCAAGGCCTACACACACGCAGCAGCGTCGTCAGAGAAAGCAGCGATCGCTCTGCCCCGACCTCCCACCGTAACCGCAACTCCCGAAATTTTCCTCCCCTCGCTTCTACCACGGTTTTTCCGTCATGGGGCCCAAAGAATGTCATGCAGCTGCGTCTCCGGCCCGCCCGGGGCGAAAAGCCCATTTTCTGTCATGATTTTTGTCATAAGTAGGAGCCCACCACATCTATGATGATACCGGGTTTTGTCACAATTATCGTCATAGAAGTGTCATATGTATGACAGGAAAAAAATTCGTTCGGCGCAAAATGTCACGGATGTGTCTTTTTTTTGTAGTGCGAGTAACCCCCGGCCCTCTTTTCGCAAGAAAACTCAATGGGCTTTAGGAGGCTGAGAAGTAGGTTGGGCACGAAAGCGTGCGAATAGCTCACGGGCGGCAAGACGAAATGGACTGGCCCATGATTGTGCGAATCAATTCACGGGCTTTTAACGAGCCAAAGTTGTCTCGGTCCTTGTTTGGCCCAATCGGATATCCATGCAGCGAAAGGCGGGCGGATGCAAACGGGTCGTAGTTAGGCCCAACTATATGAGCGGGCTTTTAACGGGCGAATTAATATAGGGCGCAATGTTAAGCGGGCCCTTAACAGGCGAAACTAATATCGGGCGAATTACTAAATGGGCCTTTAGCAAGTGGGCCCAAAAGCATAGCGTCAATTAACGGGCGAATCGATATGGGCCATAATTGAGCCCAAAGCCTCTTAAAGGGCGGACCTGATCCGGGCGTGATTTGGAAAGTGGGAGGCTTTAACGGGCGGATCTTATATGGGCCATTACTAGGCCCGAACATGGCGAGCCATTAATGGACCGGATCAAATATGGGCGGCATTTGGCCCAAAACATGGCAGAGCAGTTAATGGGTCGGCCTACTAGGGTCCTCAAAATCTTGTGGGCCTACATTTGGGCCGCCCATTAATGTTGGCGAAATCTCATGGGCCTTTATTGGGCGGCCCATTATGATCCATAAGAATTTTGTGGGCCTTTACCCAGCCGCCCATTATGGCACACAAAATCTTGTGGGCCTTTACTGGGCGACCTATTATGGCCCTTGAAATCTTGTGGGCCTTTAGCTAGGCCAGCCCATTATGGTCCACAAAATCTCATGGGCCTTTATTTGGCGGCCCATTATAGTCCACAAAATCTTGTGGGCCTTTAGTTGAGCCGCCCATTTAAACTTGATGGGCCGTGCCACTGTCGGCGTATCATAGGCGTATACATCCAATGAGTGGATGACATCTATCCCAACGATGAGCCGACGTGTTTCCTCCGACCAATGATGATTTTACCGTGGAAAATCCCCATTGGTCGGGGCTGTTAACGGGTTATCGGATCCAAAACCCGACCGATCGATAAACGGTGTTCCGTTACGGTGGATGCCACGTGTCGGTCACCCTTGACGAAAGCACTTCCGTGGCGCGATTTATCGTCATGGAAGTGGACACTCCGTGATGATAATTTTCGTAATGTCATGGAACACTTCTCTGACAGACAGGTATGACTATCTTGATTACATCATAAATTTGTCATGGATGTACATGCATGACAAAAGCGTGACCTCTTGTGACAAACCGTATCATCACGAAGTGTATTTTTTTGTAGTGTAAGGATGATTTTGACCAATGTCCGATGATCTACTCCTAGATCACTATTGTATTCCTTGCGGACTCGATGTAGGGTATACAATAGATCGGTACCTGACATGGCATACTTTATAGAAGCTATGACTGAGGCATAGGGAATGACTTTCATTCTCTTTCTATTTTCTGCCGTGGTCGGGATTTGAGTCTTACTCAATTTCACACCTTTGCAACACATGCAAGAACTCTTTCTTTGACTGTTCCATTTTGAACTACTTCAAAATCTTGTCAAGGTATGTACTCATTGAAAATCTTATCAAGCGTCTTGATCTATCTCAATAGATCTTGATGCTCAAATGTAAGTAGCTTTATTGAGGTCTTTCTTTTGAAGAACTCCTTTCAAACACTCCTTTATGCATTACAGAAAATTCTACATCATTTCTGATCAACAATATGTCACTCACATATACTTATCAGAAAGGTTGTAGTGCTCCCACTCACTTTATTGTAAATACAGGCTTCACCGCAAGTCCGTATAAAACTATATGCTTTGATCAACTTATCAAAGCGTATATTCCAACTCCGAGATGCTTGCACCAGTCCATAGATGGATCGCTGGAGCTTGCACACTTTGTTACCACCTTTAGGATTGACAAAACCTTCTGGTTGCATCATATACAACTCTTCTTTAAGAAATCCATTAAAGAATGTAGTTTTGACATCCATTTGCCAAATTTCATAAAATGCGGCAATTGCTAACATGATTCGGACAGACTTTTAAGCATCTATATGAGTGAGAAAATCTCATTGTATTCAACACCTTGAACTTGTCGAAAACCTTTTTCGATAATTCGAGCTTTGTAGATAGTAACACTACTATCAGTGTCCGTCTTCCTCTTGAAGATCCATTTATTTTCTATGGCTTGCCGATCATTGGGCAAGTCAACCAAAGTCCACACTTTGTTCTCATACATGGATCCTATCTCAGATTTCATGGCCTCAAGCCATTTCACGGAATCTGGGCTCATCATTGCTTCCTCATAGTTCGTAGGTTTATCATGGTCTAGTAACATGACTTCGAGAATAGGATTACCGTACCACTCTAGTACGGACCGTACTATGTAAGACCTACGAGGTTCTGTAGTAACTTGATTTGAAGTTTCATGATCATCATCATTAGCTTCCTCATTAATTGGTGTAGGCATCACTGGAACTTATTCCAGTGATGAACTATTTTCCAATTCGGGAGAAGGTACTATTACCTCATCAAGTTCTACTTTTCTCCTACTCACTTCTTTCGAGAAAACTCCTTCTCTAGAAAAGATATGTTCTTAGCAACAAAGATCTTGCCTTCGGATCTATGATAGAAGGTGTACCCAACTGTATTCTTTGGGTATCCTATGAAGAAACATTTTTCTGATTTGGGTTTGAGCTTATCAGGATGAAACTTTTTCACATAAGCATCGCAATCCCAAACTTTAAAAAACGACAGCTTAGGTTTCTTGCTAAACCACAGTTCATATGGTGTCGTCTCAACGGATTTAGATGATGCCCTTTTTAACGTGAATGCAGCTGTCTCTAATGCATAACCCCAAAACGATAGTGGTAAGTCGGCAAGAGACTTCATAGATCGCACCATATCTAGTATAGTACGATTACGACGTTCGGACACACCATTACATTGTGGTGTTCCAGGTGGCGTGAGTTGCGAAACTATTTCACATTGTTTCAAATGAAGACCAAACTCGTAACTCAAATATTCGTCGCCACAATTAGATCGTAGAAACTTTATTTTCTTGTTACGATGATTTTCCACTTCACTCTGAAATTCTTTGAACTTTTCAAATGTTTCAGACTTATGTTTCATCAAGTAGATATACCTATATCTGCTCAAATCATCTGTGAAGGTCGAGAAAATACGATACCGCCATGACCTCAACACTCATCGGATCGCATACATCGGTATGTATTATTTACAACAAGTCGATGGCTTCGTTCCATTGTTAGGAGAGCGGAGTTTTAGTCATCTTGCCCAAAAGGCGCGGTTCGGAAGCATCAAATGATTCATAACCAAATGATTCCAAAATCCCATTAGCATGGAGTTTGTTCATGCGCTTTACACCAATATGACCTAAATGGCAGTGCCACAGAATATGTGTGTCACTATGATCGAGATTCAGTAAACCATCTACATTGGATGTATGACCATAGAAGGTTTTATTCATGTAAACAGAACAACAATTATTCTCTGATTTAAATGAATAACCGTATTGCAATAAACATGATCAAATCATATTCATGCTCAACGCATACACCAAATAACATTTATTTAGGTCCAACAACAATCCGAAGGTATAGGGAGTGTGTGATGATGATTATATCAATCTTGGAACCACTTCCAACACACATCGTCACCTCCCCTCAACTAGTCTCTGTTTATTATGTAACTCCTGTTTCGAATTACTAATCTTAGCAACCGAACAAGTATCAAATACACAGGGGATACTATAAACACTAGTAAGGCACACATCAATAACCTGTATATCAAATATACCCTTGTTCACTTTGCCATCCTTCTTATCCACCAAATATTCAGGGCATTTTCGTTTCCAGTGACCATTTCCTTTGCAGTGTAAGCACTCAGTTTCAGGCTTTGGTCCAGCTATGGGCTTCTTCGCGGGAGTGACAACTTGATTGTCATTCTACTTGAAGTTCCCTTTCTTTCCCTTTGCCCTTTTCTTGAAACTAGTGGTCTTGTCAATCCTCAACACTTGATGCTCTTTCTTGATTTCTACCTTCGTTGATTTCAACATTGCGAAGAGCTCGGGAATCGTTTTCGTCATCCTTTGCATACTATAGTTCATCACGAAGTTCTACTAACTTGGTGATGGTGACTAGAGAACTCTATCAATCACTATCTTATCTGGAAGATTAACTCCCACTTGATTCAAGCGATTGTAGTATCCAGACAATCTGAGCACATGCTCACTAGTTGAGCAATTCTCCTCCATCTTTTAGCTATAGAACTTGTGGGATACTTCAGATGTCTCAACTCGGGTATTTGCTTGAAATATTAACTTCAACTCCTGGAACATCTCATATGGCCCATGATGTTCAAAACGTCTTTGAAGTCCCGATTCTAAGCCGTTAAGCATGGTGCACTAAACTATCAAGTAGTCATCATATTGAGCTAGAACGTTCATAACGTCTGCATCTGCTCCTGCAATAGGTCCATCACCTAGCGATGCATCAAGGACAGAATTCTTCTATGCAGCAATGAGGACAATCCGCAGATCACGGATCCAATCCGCATCATTGCTACTAACATCTTTCAACACAGTTTTCTCTAGGAACATATCCAAATAAACATATGAAAGCAATAACGCGAGCTATTGATCTACAACATAATCAAAATACTACCAGGACTAATTAAGTTCATGATAAATTTAAGTTCAATTAATCATATTACTTAAGAACTCCCACTTAGATAGACATCTCTCTAATCATCTAAGTGATCACGTGATCCAAATCAACTAAACCATAATCGATCATCACGTGAAATGGAGTAGTTTTCAATGGTGAACATCACTATGTTGATCATATCTACTATATGATTCATGCTCGACCTTCGGTCTCGGTGTTCGAGGCCATATCTGCATATGCTAGGCTCGTCAAGTTTAACTTTGAGTATTCTGCGTGTGCAAAACTGGCTTGCACCCGTTGTAGATGGACGTAGAGCTTATCACACCGATCATCACGTGGGTGTGCAGGCACGACGAACTTTGCAGCAGTGCATACTCGGGAGAACACTTTTATCTTGAAATTTAGTGAGAGATCATCTTATAATGCTACCATCAAACAAAGCAAGATAAGATGCATAAAAGATAAACATCACATGCAATCAATATTAGTGATATGATATGGCCACCATCATCTTGTGCTTGTGATCTCCATCTCCGAATCACCGTCATGATCACCATTGTCACCGGCGCGACACCTTGATCTCCATCGTAGCATCATTGTCGTCTCGCCAACTATTGCTTCTACGACTATCGCTATCGCTTAGTGATAAAGTAAAGCAATTACAGTGTGATTGCATTGCATACAATAAAGCGACAACCATATGGCTCCTGCCGATTGCGATAACTTCGGTTACAAAACATGATCATCTCATACAATAAAATATAGCATCACGTCTTGACCATATCACATCACAACATGCCCTGCAAAAACAAGTTAGGCGTCATCTACTTTGTTGTTGCATGTTTTACGTGGCTGCTATGGGCTTAGCAAGAACCGTTCTTACCTCACGCATCAAAACCACAGCGATAGTTC
>JAHIAM010003207.1:0-36489 GCA_021605205.1 Aegilops longissima
GGTTTTTGTCTTTGTCAGGGAAGCTGATCGGACCCACGAACACCTATGGGACGGCGGACCGAGCCCCTTCGGTTCGATTGGGGCGAGTGGAGGTTACCTGAAGGAAAGCGGATCGGTGAAGCACCGCGAGCGGTTACCAACCGGAGCTCTCCGGAGATAATACTCCTCTGCTGCTTGTCGATTCTATTGTGTTCTTGCTAGGGAGGCTGAGCTACAAGACCTAAGCGTCGATCTCTACGGTCTCGAATGAGTGAACCCCTTCTACGTTGCATGGGCCTCCTTTTATATGCTCAAGGGTCTGCCGGCGGTGTAAGCGTAGACAACAAGAAAAAGGGAAAATGAGTTGCGGTTGGTACGAGCTACTTGTGATGGTACTCTACCTAACCACTGACTGGCGAGGGACAAAGGCATTAAATGCCGTCTAAATCGACTAAACGGTCACGAGAAAAAAGGACCGTCGAGGCGCCATGGTCCTGCGATGGCCATCTTGTCAGCACCGCTTTACACGCGCCCGTATGCAACCCCTTGCTCAGCCAGCGCTGGAAAGGTCCCATGGCGACGCGTTGGTGGATGGCTGGAAGCGGAGGAATGGAGTGGTAATCTGCGCGGCAAGCACCTTGCAGCGGTTGTTATACTGTCGGCGTCCGGGAGCTTGTCGCTCACGGGCCTTCGACCAGCTCCTCTTGCGGGGTCTTGTCTTCTAAATGCCTTGGTTGGCCTTCCCGACAAAGCTCCTCTTGCGGGGCCTTGCCTCCTTAGCTTGAATACTTTGTTCTTGAATGGCTCTAATGGAGCCACGGAGGACCTTAGCGATCACTAGGCAAGCCTTGCAGCGGTGGTGCTGCGACTGCCCGTGCGAGTTCGGGATACTAGGGTACCCTCTCTAGTACACCGGCAGGAGCCCAGACTGGGCCACACTGCAGTGCGGCGGCTGTTGGGCCAGGCCAGCAATCACGTGGACGCAGCAGCGGCCTAGAATCACGCCGTAACACTCCGGACCCACCACGTCCCCCACAGACAGCCGCGTCGAGCAGCGGCGTCGTGGGAGAAGATCGTCAGGGGGTTTCTTCGAGAAGCGGAGCGTCCGCCCTCTCTCCTCCCCTATAAGCAGAGGAAGCGAGGGGCAGTCAGCCCACCTGCATCATTTGCTGTCCAATCTCAAAAAAACCACGGCTGCTCCCCCTTCTTCTCAAGTCTAAAGAGGCAGCGCGTATCCCCCCGCGCCACCAATACCACCAGCGCAGTCGGTCTCCCTCACCGCCTCCGCCATAGCTCCGAAAGCCGACAAGGGAAGAGCGTGAAATCGGCCGGCGCCCAGCCCGGCTTCATGGCGCTGCAGAAAGGCCGGACCATCTCCCCATTTCGCCCGCCAAGGGAAGCTGAGAGGCTACTACCTCTTACAGTCACGTGAGGCGGCGCATCCAGCGCCTGAAGGTAGTCCCAGCCGCTGCCGGAACTAGCCCCAGCTGGGTATCCTTTCTTGGCATTATTCTTCTATTCGGGCTCTGCCCGCCCTTCTCTAATTCTTCTGCGATATCATGAACACCTCTGGGTTCCGCCTCCTTGATTTCACCCCAATGTTGTCACGACCATGGCGGTTTTCGCACACCTGCGGAAACTTTGCCGATCCATCCAAGCCCTCTTCCGCCATTTCTTCATGCCTCGGTAGAGAGAGAGCCTGCCTCTTGGGAGGGATCGCTTGGATCTCAAGGATCGGCAGAAGAAGCCTATCTGGAAAAGAGCTCCGCGATGAGAAGTGGGAGGTGGAGGGCAGATTGGTGCTGGATTGTAGAGGAGAACCGCAGCCCTTCCTTGCTCGGCGTCAAACCCCAATAGTGCAGCAGCGATTGGAGCAACTTGGCGCGGAAGATGCTAGATTGAAGATTGCCGTCACCGGATCCTGCGCCTCGGGCTTGCGGACTCCTTTGTAGGTGCCGTTAGGCATGATTTCCTCGCCGCGCGCGCCAACTCCTTGCCGGAGAGGAAGACCTGCTTGGGAGTTCAAAATCGCGCCGGATATCATGAAGCTGCGGCCGGGCCTCAACTTCAACTTCACGTCTTGGAGTTGGATCGCGATGCTCTTGGAGCTGTTCAAGCCGCGCGGATCATCCCGAATGGTTGAGGTTGCCGAAATCGTTCCATTGTGCAACAATTCTTACGCTCGACCGCATCCGTGCAATGATGCCGTTATGCGACTTCGCATGGAATTGTTCCAACACGGCAGAGCCTGCGAGATGGCGTCGTGCGGGTGTTCTTCGATAACTTGGAAGAAGTGCCCGATCCGCCCGGCGAGAGAAAACCTCACCGTGACACCGCAGCGGCGAGATGCAGCGCGCCACCACCGAGAAGGGGGCGGCAGCAATGCTGTTGGCGGCGATGGAGTTCACCGTGGAGGCGAGAGGCAGCGGAGGCGGCAAGCCTTGTGAAGCGAAAGGAGTTTGCGGCGGAGGAGCTTGCTGAACACTGAAGCCGAGTCGGCGAACCTGCCGAGGCGCCTCCTCCCCACCATCTAGTAGCTTGCCATGGCGGGCCCCAGCTCCACCAAGAAGGCGTCTTTGCAAAATTTGGAGGCAAGCAGTGCGGCGAGCAGACCAACAGCCGCCCATGCATAGCGGCCCAACTCTCCATGGCAAGCACCGTTGCAGCAGGAGCACCTCCGCCTGCTGACAAGCCCCAGGCGGGGCCCTCCCGAACCCCGCTGCTACTTCCATAGCGGTGATGGGGAACCACTCCTCCGCCTCGTCGCTTGCCGAGGCGAGCCAAATTTGATCTCTCGCTCAGCTCCACGAGGAAGAAAGAAGGAAGTAAACACAGTGTTGTACTTATATTTCTTCAATTTTGTTGCTTTGTCTTGTATCTGATTTGCTCCATTACGAACCCTTTCCTTTTCAGGGCCTTTGGCCCGAGGCGTCGAAGAGAGCCAAGACCCGGTGGTTATCATCGAGGGCGATCCCCGTGGCAACAGGAGGCGCGTCGAGACCCCCTTGCCGGACCGGCAACCCTTCCTCAAAGCAGCCCCAGCGCAGCCCCCATCGTAAGTATATGGTTTACTTTTTTTTGTTGGTAGCGCATGGTGCTCTTTCTCTTCTTGATATCATTGTTGGTTTGTGTAGGGCGAGCAGCCTCACCGGGAGGGCCGGAAGCCGCTCAAAATGCCATCTACGCCGAATACACGCCAAGGAGGATTCCCGGCAAAGGCGTTCTCCGGCAAGGGAGACTTCTCCGGCAAGGGACAGTTCTCCGGCAAGGAATAGCACAGCTGACTCTCCGGTGGTTGAGACCCGACCGTAGATCCCATCGCGTAATCCTCTTGACTGAAAACTCCCTTATGTTCTTCTTCTTCTGATTTTCTTTTTGAACATTTGCTTGGCTTGTTCTTTATTTTCTGGTCGTCGAGATCCATCCGCCCTTGAGCCGATGGAGACTAAAATCGCCCGGCGAGGAAGGCGTCTTGTGAATTATCTTGAAAACGCCACCGTCATGGAGGAAGAGGCTGGCGCCCGATGAATCACCCGGCGAAGAGGCCGCCAAAGGCTCTTGCCGAGGGTGGAAAAAGATCAGCGTCGCAGGCAGCGGCCACGAAGCGCGGGAGGCGCCGAGCGCTCGCCGACCGCCGATCCCTCCACCACCGCTGCGCGTCGGCTCGAAAGCCCGATCGGCGCGCCTATCGAAGGCAGTGATGGCGTCTTCATCAAGCTCCACAGGCGTCGAGCTCGAGCGCCCGGTCGAAGGAGACCTTCGACGAAGAGCTGCTTCGCCTCTGCGGCTGGCTTCAGGTTGTGGCGTAAGCGGCAGCGGCGGATACGAAGGCGAGGCTGCTTCGAAAAACTCTTTGTCGCTCTACCGCGCCCGACAAGCCAAGATGGAATCCGAGCGCTTGTCGCGGCGGGAAGCAGATATTGAAGCGCGGAGGAGCTCGGGGCATCAATCGGAGCTCTCCGGTCCTTGGCGAGAGGCGGGGCAAATCATTGAAGCAGCGCAAGCCTTCATCCTCGAGAAGGCTGAGTTGAAAAACAACAAAGGCTTGCGCGCGAGAGGCTATCTGCGCGGGAAGGCGAGCTGGCGCGGAAGATCAATCTTGACAGCCATGAGGAGGAGCTTGCCGTGCGAGAAACACTTGGCGGAGCCCTCAAGGAAGCAAAGGGCGCGCCGCGCTTGCAGAGCCGCCAAGAAGGAGTTGGAAGCGAAGGTGGCGCTGGCTGGAGGCCAATCTCGGAGAAGGCGGCGAGAGCCTGCACTCAAACACGGCGAGAAGGGCGCCTACACTCTTGGCGAGCTGCAGGGCCGTCTCGCCGAAAGAAGCAGGAGCTCAAGCCGCCAAGGACTCAAAGCGAGATCTCGAGCTGGCTGACCACCTTGATCTGAGGCGGGCGGGCGCCAAGGAGGCGGGAGGTGGCCTTGTTGGAGAAGGTCAAGGCCGGCAATGGCTGTTGGCGGCCCTTCTGCCGCCAGCACCTTCAGGGAAAGCGTGGAACCTTGGACCGAGGTCTCGTGAATGTTGCCGCCCGCTCGACAAGGAGGCGATGGATTGGGGATGGTGGATCTCGGGTACTCCTCGATGAGCATCTCAACCCAGCGTAAGCTCAGCTTGTTCTTCAAAGGCGTGGTGGCGGCTCTCCAGCGACTCGGGAAGAGATCCCAAAGCAGCTGGCCGAGAATCGCGCCCGGATCTGCTGTGGGAGCTCTCGGAAGGTGTTGATGAAGGTGGCCTTCCGCAGCCAGGGCCTCAACCTCACGGCGTCCTCAAGTCCTTGCCGCCGGATGCTGATGTGGAGGCACTCAAGGCCCTTGTCGCACCATTGTGGACAAGGTGGGCAAGATCAAGAGGGTTGATGGCGACCGGCGTAGACTAGGCCGCCAATTTTATCTTTTCCTTGCAGCTGTTGATCATGTTAGGATAACAATCTATTAGAGCAGCGACAAGCTATTTTGTAATATAACTCTATCTTGGGAAATGATTGCAATGTTATTTCCTCTACTTGATTCTTTCCTTTGTATGTTTTTGCCCTCGCTTTTAGGGAACTTGTCGGTAGCGCAACTTTTGCATGCGCTGAGTGCTTGAACGTCGGCAACTTCTTTGGCGGTGCCGCTTCCGACAAACAACCTTGTCGCCACTAGTTGCAGCTCACTTATATTGTTGAGCGGACTCAAAAAAAAAATAAAGGGCGCAACTAGCTACGAGTTGGTTCCTTCTTTGAGGTTTTCCATACAAAAAATCACGATCGTTCGAGGAAGATAACAAAAATTAAAACTGATTGCTCAAACTTTGGCAACTTAGCTTTTACATCGTTTGCTTCTGGTAGGCGAAATTTCCTCGGCGGCGCTTGGTCAGACCATTATCTTCTCCTTCCCCGGCTAACTTGTGTGCGAGGAACCTTCCTTTCTTTGAGGAAGAGAAGAAGAAAATAAAGTCATGGAGCCTTAATGGCTCGTTATTGCTTACGGGTGTAGGTGCTGCACAAAGTGTCGGATAAAACATGCAATAAAATGATGAAAGCATGAAATTGAAAAATTGTGCGAAACACATGAGTTTTACTTATGCATGGGATCTGCGCCCAGCTTTGTACAAAGGATTACATGCAACATCGGCAAGACTTGTACAAAAGGTGGTTGCGGAACAGGTTCCGACAACCTCGCCCTCTGAGTAAAACTTCGAAGATGCTCAATATTCAGGAGTTGCTCACGGAGCGCCATCTTCGGTCTCAAAGCGGACAACGCCCGGGCCTAGTGACTTGTTTCACCCGATAAGGGCCTTCCACTTTGGCGTCAACTTGTTGGAATTCTTGGCGGACTGAGCAGCAAGAACAAGGTCGCCTTCCTCGAGACTTTGGCATTAACTGCGGCTATGGTAGCGGCGCAAAGCTTGCTGATATCGAGCAGCTCGTCTGGCAGACTGAAGGCGGTCCTCCTCAAGGAGCAGCGCGTCATCTTATGCATGTCTGCTCTTGCTCAAGCTCATCATAGCGAGCACTCGAGGTGACCCGTATCTGAGTTCCGTGGGGAGAACTGCCTCTGCTCCATAGACTAGGCGAAAGGTGTATGCGGCGGTGGCTCGATTTGGCGTCGTCTGATCGACCAAAGAACCACCGGTAGCTCCTCAATCCGATTTCTTCCGCACCTATGCAGCACAGTCGAAAGTTCGGTCTTGAGCCCCAGCACTTCAGCATTTCCCTCTCCGCTTGACCGTTACTTCTCGGATGAGCAACGAAGCAAGCGAGACCTTGGCGCTAAGATCTTGGACGTCTTGCATGAAGGCGCGGCTCGTGAATTGCGTCGTGCGTTGTCGGTGATGATCTGTTAGGAATCCCAAAGCGGCAAACAATCGACCGAAGAACTTGACTGGCTGGTGTCTGTCACCTTCCTCCTTGCTTCCACTTCCGGCCACTTTGTGAACTTGTCGATTACAGCGTACAAGTACTCAAAGCCCCGCAACTTCGGGAAAGGGGCCAAGATATCGAGCCCCAGACCGAAAATGGCGGGATAAAGGGATCGTCTGGAGGAGCTTGAGCTGGCTGGTGTGTTTGCTTGGAATGGGCCAGCGCGCTTCACACTTGGTTACTTGTGCGTTGCATCACGGAGGTTGTCGGCCAAAGAAACCTTGCGGAGCATGCCCACGGCAAGTGCTCTTCTTGCCAATGTGGTGACCACATATGCCTCCATGTATCTCTGCCAACAGCCTCTGTCCATCTTCGGTGAATACACTTCAATTTCACACCGTTGAGTCTTCTTACATGCACGGTGTGTTGTCGACAAACTGGTACATACTTACTGCCGGGCTACTCTTTCCGCTTCTTCTTGCTCTTGGGAAGTTCTCTATGCGAAGGAAATGGACAATCTAGTGCGCCCATGTTGGAGCTTGCGGCTCGACAACAAGGACTAAAGGCACATCTGCTGCTGCGGGAACATCCGCTTCTCACGGCAGAACCTGCGGTTCGGCAGACTTGATGTTCCCGGCAAGTTGCGGAACAAAACTTGTCGGGGCGTGCAGCTTGAAACAAACCCTAGGGCTTGTCAGAGACTGCTCCTTAGCACTCTTAGTGTTGATCTTAGGGGACCTTCTTGGCGGCGGCAGGAGCTCTGCGGAAAATAGTCACGAAATCAACTTCCTCTTCTTGTTCTGTCCAGTTGATGGCGTTCTGAGTCGGTTGAGTCAGCTTGAGCACAAAATCCATGGTTCCACAGGTAACTTGAGTGCGGCAGCACTTTGTGAGCCATCAGCAATATCGTTCTGAGCTCTTGGAACATGTTCCATTTGTAGGCCGTCAAAGTGCTCTTCTAGCTTTCTCACTTCATCAACATAGGCTTCCATCAACGGACTCTGATAATCCTTGTTCACTTGGCGGACGACAAGCTGTGAGTCACCCCTGACGATGAGCTTCTTGATCCCAAGGTCTACTGCGATCCTGAGACCGGCAAGCAAACCTTCATACTGCAGTATTGTTTGTTGCTTGCTCCTTGGGAAAGTGCATTTGGACTATGTACTTGAGGTGCTCTCCGGTGGGTGCGACAAGCAACGCCTTCCTGCGCCTTGCAGCGGCGAAGGCACCATCAAAATACATTAGCCACTCTTTGCTGCTTCCTTAGCGGGGATGCTCGTTTCTAGAATTTCTTCATCTTGCGTTGGCGTCCATTACGCTATGAACTCTGCCAATGCTACGCTTTGGATAGTTGAAGTGCTTTCAAACTTGAGGCCAAAGCTTGGCAGTTCGATGCCCTTTCGACAATCCTGCACCTTAGCCTCTGGATTTTGCAATATCCTCTTCACGGAAGCGGTGGCGACTGTTATCTCATGTGCTTGGAAGTAATGGCGCAGCTTTCTCGAGGGCCATGAGGAGGCGAAAAGCAATTTACGCACACGGAGTACCTTGACCTAGCCCCTGCGAGAAGGGGCTGACAAAAGTAAAGCTGGGCGCTGCACCATCCTTTTACGCATCTTCTCGCGCTCTGCGTAGATCTATCCTTATCGGGACAGAGCTTGCGGTGAAGTCCTTGCTTGTCCGCTGGATGTCTCTGCCATGGTTGCTAGCTCATCATCCGCCTCCCTCTCCGCTACTAGCAACACTAACCACTTGATTGGTTGCCGCTATATATAGCAGCAACTTCTCTTGTAGCCTAGGTGCAACAAGTGTTGGAGTGGAGGACAGGTATCTCTTTAAGTCTGCGGCGCAGCCTCCGCTTAGGGAGTCCATTTCAATGGACCTGCCTTTTTCAAAATTTTGAAAAAAGCGGCGAAGCGCTCTCGAGATCTAGAGATAAACCTCTTTGAGCAGCAGCTACACAACGGCAAGTCTTCGTACATCCTTGGCGCTTTGGTGCTTCAATCTGCTCAATGGCCTTGATCTTGTCGGGATTGGCTTCAATTCCCGCTGAGACACGAAGAACCGAGAAGCTTGCGGAAGGGACTCCAAACACACACTTCTTGGGGTTGAGCTTGAGGTTGATCTTGCGCAGATTTGCAAAGGTCTCATCTAAATCTTGAACCGAGTTGCCTGTCCTTGCTTTTGACCACTATGTCATCCATGTGGCTTCTACATTTACGTGCATTTCGGCTCAAAAGCATCATGGACTACTCTTGCAAATGTTGAACCAGCATTCTTTAAACGAAAGGCATCCGTATAAACGGTATGTGCCACATGGGGTGATGAATGCGGTTTCTCATTCATCCTCTTACGCCATGAAGATCGATGATATCCTGATTCTGCGTCAAGAAATGAAAGCAAATCACATCCGGCCGTGGAGTCAACAATCTGATCGATGTGCGGCAAGGAAATGGGTCTTTGGGACAAGCTTTATTAACATCGGTAAAGTCGATACAAAGCCTCCATTTCCATTTGCCTTCGCCGACTAAAGATTGCCAACCACGTGGGTGGAGCACTCCTCGACAAGCCTGCTGCTTCCACTTTCTTGATCTCTTCTGCGATGAACTCTTGGCGCTCCTTTGCCCTTTCGACTTTACGCTTGCGGGCGGCGTGAGGACAGGCGGCAAGATGGTGCTCGATTACTTTCCTTGGAACACGGGGATGTCGGGCGGTTGCCATGCAAACCGTCGACATTAGCCCTTAGAAGCAGCGGCGCGCCTTCCTATTTAGGGTCGAGAGTGGCTTGATGGTGAAGGTACCACCGGTGCCGTCCTCCTTGGCGGGCACCCTCTTGGTCTTTGGTGGAGCTGCCATCGTCTTCTTACACTTGCGGTGGAGCTCGATGGTGCGTCCTCGGCGGTGGCGCAACACTCCGAAGAGAATGCGCTTGCCGAGTGGGCATCGAGCTCTTGCACGACTTGGTCTTCTTCTTCCCCGGGGAGCTTAGTGGCAAGTGTCTTGCTATCTGTTGTAGCTGCTGCTTCCGGTAGATCTTGTCGGCGAGATAAGAGCATCCTTCTTGTCGCCATGGACAAAAATGACCTTATCGGGACTGGCATCTTGAGCAAGTTGTATGCATAATGAGAGGCTGCCATAAACTTGGCGAGTCTTTGGGCGACCAAGTATTCCATTGTAAACAGCGGAAAATCAGCAACATCAAAAGTGACCCTTTCAGTCCTGAAATTTAACTTTCGCTGCCAAAGCGTCACGGCAGCGTGATCTTTCCCTTGACTTGCTCCTTCGGATTGATTCCTTGAAATCGCGGTCTCTTGAGCTCGCCATCAGGGATCTGAAGCTTCTGGAGTACTGCGGAGGAGATCAAGTTTAAGCCGGCCCCGCCGTCAACTAGCATCTTGGTGACCTTGAGGTTGCGGATAGTTGGTGAGACCAACATCGGCAAACACCGACGCGATTATCACGATCGGGGTGGTCCTCAATATCAAAGATGATAGGCGTCTTGGACCATTTCGAGGCTGCGTGACTCGATGGATGGTTACGCGCATTAACTTCGCATCCTTTGCTTGAGTTGGCGGTGTGAAGTATCGAGAGAAGCACCACCGTCAGCGCACGGGACCTCTGTGGCTTCTGGAACTCCTGCTCGTCGGTCTCATCATCCTCCATATCTTCATCGTCGTCGTCATCTTCATCCTTGTCGCGGCAGCGGGGAGGTCTATCTCCTTGTCGCTGCTTGGCCTTGCCGCGGCGTCCTCCCGGCCAGGCGTTTCTTGCTTGGCTCCTCAGCACCTTCTTGAAACCTTCTCCTTATCGTGCGCTTTCGTATTCAGCCTTCTGCTGCTCAACAAGCTGCTTTCGACCTTCTTGCAACTCACGGAGGTCATGGCCCTTGGTGCGGTGGATCTTGCGATCTTGCTTGTTGGAGCCGTCACGCTTGTCGGCGACCGCCCAGCCCTGGCAGTTGGTGTCGCGGCAACCTCCTTGCGAACTACCAACTTTGCTTTCTTGGCGCCATCTCCGTTCTTGGACTTTCGACAACTAGCACATCTCTGCCTTTCTTCTTTACATTGCTCCGCCGCGGCTTTTCTTTGCGGGCGGACCTCTCCTTGTCGAGATCCTGTTGCTTCCATATTCTCTCGGGAGTCTCCTCCCTTCTTCAGCCTTTTGCCAGCCGGCGAGCATATAGCTCAGCGGCGTCTTTGATCTTGTACATCGCCATCTCCTCCGCATCCTGCAGTTCCTCACGTTCCGATGAAGCTTGGCGATTGCAGCTTGGCGGGGTGGACATTTGGGATGTTGTCTTTGTACGCAGCTGAATCTCTGAATGAACTTGCTTGGGTCTCTCCTTCCATACAGGCGGCAGATGAAGGTCGCTCTCTTAGCCATGAGGCTTGTGGCGCCTATGAAAACAAACAAGCGATGGCATAGATCCGCCCAGAGGATATGGAGTTATCCGGCAAGTGCATGAGCCAAGATCGACATTGGGCTTGAGTACCAGCGGGAAGTAGTTGGCGAGAATCTTGTCGTTTAGCCCCGGTAGCTTGCACCACAATGGTGTAGATCTTTGAGGAACTCCGACGGATGTGTCTTGCCGTCGTGCTTCTACTGGTACATCGGCGAAATTCTTCTTCTGGGCCCTTTGGACTTGCCGCGGCTCACGAGTGAGCGCCAGGGCAACCTACCGCTATCTGGAAAGTCGCTGGTTCCCTGGCACATGCATGTCGACAGAGGGCCCGGCGTCTTGATCAGTTGGCGCCAGCGCTTCTCTTCGGCGCTTCGATGCTGATTCGGCGTCTTCTTGTTGTGAATTCGTGAAGAACTTGGCGCTGATCGCGGCGAGCTCGATGGATCCGATGGCAGTGGTCGGAGTCATTTGTCGAGGTGGATCCGCGAAGTCGGTGATCTTAGCCTTGGGTGGAGAGTGCATGGTGGTTGCACCCCACAGGTTTAATCGCCACCGGCAAATTGCCTTGTAAGCCTTGCTTGACTGCGATGTAGTCGGTTGCCTTGAGTGTCGCCGTTAGCAAAACCGGCAGACTCTAGATGGTGGCCCTCCATTCATCGACCTTGCCGGCTGTTGGAGGGTAATCTAGGAAGCGATTGAGCTCTCGCCAAAGCCTGCTTGAGTGGTGGGTGGCGATGGCGAGACGGCGCGAGGAGGCGGGATATGCTTGGACTTCTAACTATGTTAGAAGGCATTATCCGTCGAGCGACCGTGCCTGCGCTTCGTGCCAGCATGTTGGCGTGCAAGCTGGTCTTGAGGCCTCGGGATCCACCAGCTCGATCTTGATCCAGCGGCGTATGGTACTATGAATACCATGGGCTGTCGGTCTCGCGCCTCTGAGATGGGCGGCGGATGCGTGTCTGACGCCGAGGTCTCGCTGCGGCCTTGTCCTTGGACTTAGCATCATCATGAGCTCAACCGCATGGCTTCCGTTCTTCCGCGGTGTCTACCCCACCACCCATTTGCTCCGGTGGTGGTGGGATCGGCGTGGGCGGCTCGGCTGCCGCGAAGCCTTCTTCTTCGGTGGCATGTCGATGAAGATGATGAAGATGTTGCTCGTGTGAGCGCGGATCAGGTTCACACAGCCTCGGCGCACCCTACCAGCGCGCCAAAGATGTCGAAGCTGATGGGACCCACGAACACCTATGGGACGGCGGACCGAGCCTTCGGTTCGGTGGGGAGCGGTGGTTGCCTGAAGAAGAAGCGAATCGGCCGAAGCACCACGGCGGTTACCCAACCGGAGCTCTCGGAGATAATACTCCTCTGCTGCTTATGCGATTCTATTGTGTTCTTGCTAGGGGGCGCTGAGGCTACAAGACCTAAGCGTCGATGTCTTTGGTCTCGAAGAAGTCGAACCCCTTCTCGTTGCGCATGGGCCTCCTTTTACATGCTCAAGGGGTCGCGAGCAGTGTGTAGCGTGAACAAGGGCAAAAAGGGAAAATGAGTTGCGGTTGGTACAGCTACTTGTACAGTGTACTCTACCTAACCCTAACGGCAGGGACAAAGGCATTAAATGCCCGTCTAAGTCGACTAAGCGGTGCACGAAAAAAGGACCGTCGGGCGCCACCATTCGCCCGATGGCCATCTTCGTCGGCACCGCTTGCCACCGCGCCGCTTCCTGCACCTGCCCCCTGCCAGCCCAGCGCTGGAAAGGTCCCATGGCGACCGTTGGTGGATGAGCTGGAGGCGGAGGAATGGGTGGTAATCTGCGCGGCAAGCACCTTGTCATGGTTGTTGCCTTGTCGCGTCCGGGCTTATAAGCTCACCGGGCCTTCGGCAAGCTCATCTTGGGGTCTTGTCTTCTAAATGCCTTGGTTGGCCTTCCCGACAAGCTCCTCTTGCGGGGCCTTGTCTCCTTGGCTTGAATACTTTGTTCTTGAATGGCTCTAATGGAGCCGCGGAGGACCTTATGCGATCACAGGGCAAGCCTTGCGGCAGGGTGCTCTGTTGCCCGTGCGAGTTCGGGATACTAGGGTACCCTACTCTAGTACACCGACATGTGCCCGATGGATCTGTTTTTGTAGGGTCCGTTGGGTGGACCTAGAATTTGACTATTTAAGTCCGCTGGTTTTAAAGAGGTGGACTTGGGTCTTTTAGCCGGTATCCGTCGTCCTGTCCTTTGTGGGCATGCGCGTAGTTAGTTCTTGACGCAAGGGCTTGGGATAACGCCTCGAGGGCTAGTCGACAATTTTATTTTCGGTGGAGTGCTATGTGCGGATCACTAGCTAGAGTGATGATTCCATTGGGCCGGGCATCTTGAGCTTCATGTACCCGTAATGGGGTATAGCTTGGAAGATCCTGAATGCCTCCGCCCTAAAAAGGCGTGGTATCGCTTCTTGAACAGGGCCACGGAATGTGATTTCTTTGGACCTATAATTACGAATACCACATCTAGTGTGATTTTCCGCTTTCGTGCCTCCCGACTAGGGATGATTCCTCTGAAGGTCGTGCTACTTTGCTCAATCGGCTCTTGTCTATTTCCATTTTGCTAAGAGTTTCCTCGTAGATGAGGTTTAATCATTGTCACCGTCCATGAGCACTTTAGTAAGCGGAAGCCGTCCCACAGTGGACTAAGGACCAGCGGCTAGTGCTCGGGCTGTTGAATTGAGGTTAAATCACTTGGCATTGAAGGTTATGGCCATATCGTTCCATGGATTTATTGCTGCAGCGTGACGAGACTTTGGCAAGGCTACGGAGTGCTCGCTATGCCTATTATTTAGCGAAGGTCTCAAAACTATCAATAATGTATTGCTATTTTCCACGGGATGGTGCTCTGTTGTATTGTTGATTAGGAGATCCTCGCCGCTCTTGGCAACCTGCCGGAGTATCCAACGTGCTCTAAGACTATGTGTTGGCATGGTATCCGCTGCACTGTGAATTTTGCGTGGCCCATTGATCCATCCCTCAATACAGTTCCATACATAGTAGGCTTTGGTTTCTTTGGAATTGGATCGGGTGACTTACGAGTACACCCTTTTAGTTGAGACGGGGGTTTAGTGAGGCGGAGGATCGAATTTTGTTTGGGTTTTCGAGGCGCTTTCCATAGCCGATGCTTACGTACTATAGCGTAAGTCGACAAAGTGTGCTATGTCACGGCGACTTATGGTGTTGAGGATTCCTTTGTCCGTGCAATTTTGCAAAAGAATGAAATTGCGTCTTGATCGTCTCCATCGTATTTACTTTTCCAAACACTTTTGCCCTTGTTTTGGACTCTAACTTGCATGATTTGAATGGAACTAACCGGAATGAGCTGTTTTCATGAGACTTTCCATGGTGTTATTTATGTGCGAAACAAAAGTTCTCGGAATGACCTGAAATTCCACGGAACATATTTTGGAAAATATTAAAAATCTGGAAGAAAAATCCATGTCGAGGCGCCTGCGCCTCGTGAGCCTCTGACGCTCCACCAACCTCAACTCCAACTCCATATATTCACTTTCGGGGAGAAGAAAATCGGAAGAAGAGATTCATAGCGTTTTACAATGCAGACGCCGCCAAGCCCTAAAACCTCTCGGGAGGCTGATCTGGAGTCGTTCGGGGCTCTGGAGAGAATCCGTGCGTCATCGTCATCATCAACCATCCTCCATCACCAATTTCATGATGCTCACCGCCGTGCGTGAGTAATTCCATCGTAGGCTTGCTGGGCGGTGATGGGTTGGATGAGATTTATCATGTAATCGAGTTAGTTTTGTTAAGGTTTGATCCCTAGTATCACATGTTACGAGATTGATGTTGCTATGACTTTGCTATGCTTAATGCTTGTCACTAGGGCCGGGTGCCATGATTTCAGATCTGAACCTATTATGTTTTCATGAATATATGTGAGTTCTTGATCCTATCTTGCAAGTCTATAGTTACCTACTATGTGTTATGATCCGGCAACCCAGTGACAATAATGGGACCACTCCAGTGATGACCATAGTTTGAGGTTCATGTATTCACTATGTGTTAATGCTTTGGTCCGGTACTCTATTAAAGGGAGGCCTTAATATCCCTTAGTTTCCGCTAGGACCCGCTGCCACGGGAGGGTAGGACAAAAGATGTCATGCAAGTTCTTTTCCATAAGCACGTCATGACTATATTGAAATACATGCCTACATTACATTGATGAATTGGAGCTAGTTACATGTCACCTATGTTATATTTGTTACATGATGAACCGCATCGGCATAATTCTCCATCACCGATCCAATGCCTCTGAGCTTTTCACATATTGTTCTTCGCTTATTTAATTTTCCGTTGCTACTGTTACAATCACTACAAAACCCAAAATATTACTTTTACTACCCGTTACCGTTACTTCCATATTACTTTGCTACTAAATACTTTGCTGCGAGATACTAAGTTATCAGGTGTGGTTGAATTGACAACTCAACTACTAATACTTGAGAATATTCTTTGGCTCCCATTATGTCGAATTAATAAATTTGGGTTGAATACTCTACCCTCGAAAACTGTTGTGACCCCTATACTTGTGGGTTATCACGTCTTCCTCATGACATGATCCTTGACCTTGCTCATTCGATTAGGAATCTGGCCCAATAGTGATGTCTTGTCTCTTGGGGCTCTTGTATAATGTGGGAAAGGTCACTTATGTTTGGGTGTGTGGGTAGATTTGGGTCCAAACCTGACCCAATCGAGACCAGGGTCGGAGGAGTTTAGAGCTTGGCGATTCGGGCTCGAGATGTTGCCCAATAGTTACGGCCCATTTATGCGATTCTAGGTTGAAGCTTGGGCCATGTCCTCCGTGGGCGGGTATCCAGCTCGGAGAGCTCGGGAATCTGGACATAGTTTGTCCTCAAAATAGAGGAAAAATTGCTACATTGCTCCTCCACCACCGCTATTTGATGGGTGACGGTGGAGAATTAATCTCCCTTTAGTGGGTTTAAGCCCGATCCGATCATAGTCCGTGGCGACTCCTAGAGGCGCGATGTGATCCAAGAGCTCGTTCAAGGAAGATAGCTCTATTGGATCCATCTGCTTTCGGTGAATCCCAGTGGCGTGGAAGCTGTTTTGATGACCGAGAAGTCATCGTCGGTAGCGGCGGACGAGCAGTCATCATGCCGAAGCCGCCTAGTCGGAGAGTTTGGCCTCGAGCCGGGGCTCCCCGAGGTAATGTTGTCCTTGACAAAAGGCGAGCCATCAAGCCTTATCGTGGCAGCGCGGTGGAACTCTCAATGAAAGCACCAATGTCGATTGTCAAAACCGGCGGATCTCGAGTAGGGGTCCCAACTGTGCGTCTAAGGCGGATGGTAACGGGGCGGGGACACAATGTTTACCCGGTTGGGGCCCTCTTGATGGAGGTAATACCCTACTTCTGCTTGATTGATCTTGATGATATGGGTATTACAAGAGTTGATCTACCACGAGATCGTGAGGCTAAACTCTAGAAGCTAGCCTATGATTATGATTGTTGTTGTCCTCTGAACTAAACCCTCCGGTTTATATAGACACCGGAGGGGCTAGGGTTACGAGTGGGTTACAAGGAGGAGATCTACATATCCGAATTGCCAAGCTTGCCTTCCACGCAAGGAGAGTCCCATCCGGACACGGGGCGAAGTCTTCAATCTTGTATCTTCATAGTCAAGAGTCCGGCCAAAGTATATAGTCCAGCAGTCCGAGGACCCCTAATCGAGACTCCCTCAAAGGCCCTCCGTGCCATCCTCCACAGCGGACACCTTCTTGGTCTGCGGCGGCTCAGCTCTGGATTTCTTGCTCTTGCGGTGAGAGCTCTACAGCACGTCCTCGGCAGTGGCGCAACACTCAGGAGGTGTGCTTGGCGGAGTGGGTGCGAGAAGGTCTTGTCGGACTTCTTCTACTCTCGGGGCCTTGGCGGCAGGAGAAAGTGCCTTGATGGTAGACTCTGCAACTGCTTCCCGGTAGAGTTGGTGGCGCAAATCAGCACATCCTTCTTGTCGGAGGGGCGGAGATGATGGTCAACGGCCGGGCATCTTTAGCATGTTGTAGGCGTGGCGTGGCGCCGCCATGAACTTGGCTAGTCTTGGGCGGCCGAGGATCCGTTAATAGGGCAAGGGATCTCGGACCGCGTCAACGATCCTCTCCGTCTTGTAGTTCAACTCTCCTCCAAGCGTCGCGGGCGGTGTGACCTTCCCTTGGTCGGATCCTCCCGGATTGACCCCTTGAAGCGTGCCCGTTTCCTTGAGGTCTCCATCAGGAATTTGCAGCCTCTTGATCACGACAGGCGAGATCAAGTTTAGGCCAACCCGCCGTCAACCAACATCTTGTTCACCTTGAGGTTGCGTATCGTTGGTGAGACCAACAATGGCAAACAACAACCCTTGGTTGTGCGGTCAGGTGGTCCTCGGCGTCAAAGATGAGGGTGTGCTGGACCCGCCGGATGGCCACGGCGTCGAACAAGCGGCTACACTACTGTAATCTCATCGCCCACTGCTTGAGCTGGCGGTGAAAGTATGCAGCGGCGCCGCCATCGATGCACATGGCCTCCATGTATACGGAACTCTTGCTCACGGACCCGTCGTCCTCGTCGTGATAAATCGTCTTCTTGTTTCTTATCACGGCCCGGTAGCGACCTCTCTTGCTGGTTGTCCTTGCGGGGCGGCTTCCTTCAGCATACGCTTCTTGCGAGATCCCTCGGCACCGTCTGACCTTTCTCCTTGTCCGCCTTTCATACTCGGCCTTTTGCTTTTCAGCAAGCAGCTCGACATGCCAGCAGTTACGGAAGTCGTGGCCCTTGATGCGGTGGATCTTGCGATCTTTGCTTGCGAGCCCCAGGCTTGTCCGGCAGCTGCTAAGGCCCAGCGAGCGGCGCACCGACAATCTCCTTGCGAGTCCGTCGCCTTGACCTTCTTGGTAGCGCCGGTGTCGTCGGATCCGTCAGCGGCAAAGCGACCTTGCCCTTGCGTTTCTGTTGCGACACCGTCCCTTCTTCATCGGGGTGGTGGCGTCTTCGTCGGTAGAAGTCGGTTTCGCGCCCGGCTTCTTCGTCGAGTACTACCTTCCCTCTTCATCCGGGTGCATCTATCGGCGGAAGCGTGAAGTTCGGCCACATATAACCCTTGTCGCCGCTTGACTCTTGGCGCATCTTGCGGTTGCGCGTATTACGGCATAGCGCTGATCTTTGATCGTCTTCGTCGTATCTACTTTTCCAAACACTTTTGCCCTTGTTTTGGACTCTAACTTGCATGATTTGAATGGAACTAACCCGGTGACATTGTTTTCAGCGAAATTGCCATGGTGTTATTTATGTGCGAGAAACAAAGTTCTAGGAATGACTGAAACTCCACGGGCGTCTATTTGTAAATAATAAAAATGTTGCAAAAGATGAAGACCGGGGCCCACACCTGTCCACGAGGGTGAAGGCGCGCCTACCTCGTGGGCCCCTGGAGCTCCTCCGATGCCAACTCAACTTTATATATTTGCTTTGGGGAGAAAAAATCAAGGAGAAGAACTCATCGCGTTTTCACATGAAGCGCCAAGCCCTAAAACCTCTCGAGAGGGCTGATGGAGTCCGTTCGGGGTTCAGGAGAGGGGATTAAATGCCGTCGTCATCATCAACCATCCTCCATCACCAATTTCATGATGCTCACCGCCGTGCGTGAGTAATTCCATTATGAAGCTTGCTGGGCGGTGATGGGTTGGATGAGATCTATCATGTGTCGAGTTAGTTTTGTTAGGGTTTGATCCTAGTATCCACTATGTTACGAGATTGATGTTGCTATGACTTTGCTATGCTTAATGCTTGTCACTAGGGCCCGAGTGCCATGATTTCAGATCTGAACCTATTATGTTTTCATGAATATATGTGTTCTTGATCCTATCTTGCAAGTCTATGGTCACCTACTATGTGTTATGATCCGGCAACCCCGAAGTGACAATAATCGGGACCACTCCCGGTGATGACCATAGTTTGAGGAGTTCATGTATTCACTATGTGCTAATGCTTTGTTACGGTACTCTATTAAAAGGAGGCCTTAATATCCCTTAGTTTCCATTAGGACCCCGCTGCCACGGGAGGGTAGGACAAAAGATGTCATGCAAGTTCTTTTCCATAAGCACATATGACTATATTGAATACATGCCTACATTACATTGATGAATTGGAGCTAGTTACGTATCACCCTATGTTATAGTATTTACATGATGAACCGCATCCGGCATAATTCTCCATCACCGATCCAATGCCTACAAGCTTTCACATATTGTTCTTGCTTATTTACTTTCCGTTGCTCTTTGTTACAATCACTACAAAATACCAAAAATATTACTTTAGCTACTGTTACCTTTGTTACCGTTGCCACTACTATCATATTACTTTGCTACTAAATACTTTGCTGAGATATTAACTTATCCGGTGTGGTTGAATTGACAACTCAAGCTGCTAATACTTGAGAATATTCTTTGGCTCCCCTTGTGTCGAATCAATAAATTTGGGTTGAATACTCTACCCTCGAAAACTGTTGCGATCTCCTATACTTGTGGGTTATCAAGTTTATTTTCTAAGCGCCGTTCTTGGAGAGCATAGCTCTATTCTTTGAGTCACTTGGGATTTATATCTGCTGGTCACTATGAACAACTTGAAAGGAGCTAAGACAACAATTTATCCCTCAACTATGAGGGAGGTAAAGAAGCGCCTTCTAGCTCTGCACTTGATTCACCTTACATTTTGAGTAAGCTTGCGACACCTAAACCTATACGCTATTAGTTCTAATATATGCATGTTATTGATGATGCCATACGCTATGCATGATACTTATGATGAAACTACTTCTATGCTTGATACCACTATGCCACTTAGTGAATTTCTTGATGAACAAATTGCTAGGGCTAGAGAAGAAATTATTGAAACTAATTATGTTGATGAAAGTGATGATGAAAACTTGCACTGTTATTCACGAGGGTTATATTTTTGATAAAGAAGCTTCTCAGCTATTTTAGCTTGCAAAGATAGCTATGAGCTCAAGAGGTTATTAGTTAAATGGAATAAGCAATCTCTTAATCATAGAATGAGACCCGACCCTGCTTTTGCTACTTCAGCCTATCGTGTTACCGATAAGGATTATGAATTCTCTGTTGCTCTGATATAATTACTTTGGTTGAATCGATCCTTTTCATGGCCATGAATCTGAAACTGTTGTGGCACATCTTACTAAATTAAATGATATAGCCACCCTGTTCACTAATGATGAGAGATCTCGCTACTTTTATATCCTTAAAATATTTCCGTTCTCATTAATGGGTGATGCTAAGATATGGTTTAATTCTCTTGATCCACAGTTGTGTCGTAGTCCCGGGATATGATTTATTACTTCTCTGTTAAATATTTCCCTGCTCATAAGAAACAAGCTGCTTTGAGGAAATATACAACTTTAATGCAAATTGAAGAAGAGAGTCTCCCACAAGCTTGGGAGGCTTCTAAAGATTATAATGCTTTGCCCGATCATCCTCTTAAGAAAAATGAAATACTTGATATCTTATATAATGGACTAACGATGCTTCGAGAGATTACGGATAGTTGTCTTTGGTTCATTTTTCAGGAAAAGAACACGGATGAAGCTGAAATTCTATTGAATAATATGTTGACAAATGAAAATAATTGGACACTTCTGAGCCAGCTCTGAGCCAAGCCACGAGCCTATTCTAAACCAACTCCGAAGAAGAGGTGTTCTATTTCTCAGATCGAAGATATGCAAGAGGCAAAGAAATCTATGAAAGAAAAGGGTATTAAAGCTAAAGATGTTAAGAATTTACCTCCTATTGAAGAAATACATGGTCTTAATTTACCGCCTGTTGAAGAAACATATGATCTTAATCCATTACCTATTGAAGAAACTCATGGTCTTGATAACCCGACACAGGTAGTAAAGGTAAATTCTCTCTATAGATTTGATGAAGGTGATATTCCTCACTATAAGTCTGCTAGACAATGCTTAGATGAGTTTGATAATTTTATTGTCAAACAAGAAAACTTCAATGCTTATTTTGGTAGACAATTGAAATATAATTCTGATATGATTAAACACTTGGGTGATTATATGTCTAGAGTTAAAGGTGAACTTAAACTCATTACTAAACATGCTTCTATGGTTACCACTCAAGTAGAACAAGTACTTAAAGCTCAAAATGATTTGCTCAATGAAATGAATAGTAAGAAAAATGATTATGCTGTTAGAGTGGCTACTAGAACTGGTAGAATGACTCAGGAACCTTTGTATCCTGAAGGCCACGAGGGAGTCCTGGACTAGGGGGTGTCGGGATAGCGAACTATCATCTTTGGCGGACTCTAGACTATGAAGATACAAGATTGAAGACTTAGTCCCTTGTCCAGGATGGGACTTTCCTTGGCGTGGAAGGCAAGCTTGGCGTCTGGATATGTAGATCTCCTACCATTGTAACCGACTCTGTAACCCTAACCCTATCCGGTATCTATATAAACGGAGGGTTTAGTCCGTAGAGACGAACAACAATCATACCATAGGATAGCTTCTAGGGTTTAGCCTCCTTGATCTCGTGGTAGATCTACTCTTGTACTACTCATATCATCAATATTAATCAAGCGGGGTAGAGGTATTACCTCCATCGAGAGGGCCCGAACCTGGGTAAAAACATCGTGTCCCTTGTCTCTGTTACCATCCGCCTAGGCATGCGATTCGGGACCCCCTACCGAGATCCGCGGTTTGACACCGACATTGGTGCTTTCATTGAGAGTTCCTGCATGTGCGTCACCTATAGGCCCAATGGCTCCTTCAATCATCAACGATGCAGTCGGGGTGAGACTTTTCTCCGGACAGATCTTCGTGTTCGGCGGCTTTGCTGCTGGGCAATTCACTTGGCCATCTGGCGAATCGAAAGCTATGCCACAGCCATCGGGTCAGATTTGGAGAGTTTGAACTACGCCCGACATCCGCGGAGACTTGATCTTCGGCGGATTCGAGCCCTGACCAAGCGCGCACAACTTTGTCTCGATGGGCACGATCTAGCTCTGCCGCGAGCGATTGCCACAGGCGCACCGATGCCGCTCGACCCTTAATCCAGGGAGCGGTTTAGCGATCGAGGGCGGTTGGTTGGACACCGCCTCGGGAACTCTGATCTCAGCGGCGATTGAGCGAACTCCATCCTTGTCCTTTGCAAAGACCGTGACTCCAAGGTGCTGGACTCCTCTCCGGACTCCGAACCCTCGCGCGCCCCTTAATCGAATCCGATTAGGCGCTGGTCATGGAGTTCACCGCCGGGGACATCTTTTGCACTTTAGCCCTTTGGCGACATCTTGAATTCACTAAAGTCTCTCTCTTTATCGGAGAGCCACGGCGGACTACGGTCGGGAAGGTTGAGATGCAGACGGCGAAGAAATTCCAGCGCCCACCAGCCACTTTGTAGCCAGCAGCCGATGATTTAACCGACATGATCGACGCCGACTCCGAAGACATCGGCGGTATGGGCGGCGATCTTTGGAGCGACCAAGAACCAAGCGCCTGAAGAACTGCTGGAAGGCCACCTCGTCATCGACATACATATGGTGGACATCCCAAAAGATGGGAGCGACGATGGAACAGCGGATGACCCCTCAGAAACAACCTAAGCGCCATAGCGTCGGTGGCGCCGTTCTAAATCCGCCCGCAGTAAAGCAGCGATTCCGACAGGAGATAATAACACCCGGACGGTGCGAAGACAACCCCTCTCGCGGATTGCTTACGGGAGGAGGAAAATCAAGTCCATCTGACGGTCTTGCGAAGAAAAAGAGGTGAGGGCGATAATTATCGCCCCCCTCGAAGGCGAGGCAAGCCTCGGCGGCAATTTGTCGTGCACGAGGACCCGCGCCTGAACAGGGGCGTTTCAAGCGCGGGCTTATAGCCCGCGACAAGCGGCAGAAGAAAAAGCGGTGACGACTTAGAGCTGACCAAGACTTGCTAGGCGGCAGATGGGTGAAGTCCTTGCAGCGAAGAAGTATGAAGTCGACGGCCTCCAAAAGATACCCTAGCGCGGGCTGCTACCCCAATTAGAGAAGCTGGCACCAATACCATCACTAGTGCATGATCATGGCCGACCAGACCACCCGTGAATTACGCGACGGAGAAGGCCTCTAGACCCTCCATTCAAGCCGCACTCCGGCGTCGCTCAAAAAATGCCAAGACAAGGGAAACGCGCCCGGACACTGCAAGGCGTGTTGGAGTACAAGGCAGAGCAAACTCGATCGATCTGGCGGATCGGCGTAGGCGCCCGACGCGTGGCGATAACCGTCACGCCGGATACTGCAACTCGGCGGGCTGAACCACGATGAACAAAGCTCATATGAGCTACGTCGTGATATATTATCATGAGGCGCCGCACACCGCTTTCCTTCCGAGATGAAGTAATGGATCATCAAATCCGTCGAGGGTTTCAAACCCGTAAGCATCGAATCATACGATGGCTATGAGATCCTGCAGTTTGGATCGAGGACTGCCTCCTCCATATCCACATGGCCCTTGGCGATGATCTACCGCCATCAAATACCTCCCACTCAAGCAAAAGGACCAGCTCGGCATTGGCTCAACAGCTTGCCCATATCAATCAATTGGTTGTTGGGAGGACACAGGCGCCGCATTCCTTGATAACTTCCAGGCACATATAATAAACCACCATCGCCGATGACCTTAGCCATATAATTCAGCAGCGGCCCGAATCGGCCCGGACAATTACGGACACGGTTCCTAACCAAGAAAAATCAAATCGTCAAATGTCCGGATC
This sequence comes from Aegilops longissima, assembly GCA_021605205.1. Classification (NCBI taxonomy): domain Eukaryota; kingdom Viridiplantae; phylum Streptophyta; class Magnoliopsida; order Poales; family Poaceae; genus Aegilops; species Aegilops longissima. The sequence goes on from JAHIAM010003207.1 coordinate 23,524, forward strand.
GGAGGCCCTTGCAGCCTTCAAACATAACATCCGCGATGAGTGGCTAGCCCGGCACCTAGGACGGGAAAAGCGAAATCCATGACAGCCCTCACCACACTCATGACCGCTTTTTGCGCGGGAGAGGACATTGGCTGGCTCGTGGCAACAACTTGACCAAAAACTACAGTAGTTGGGATACCAAAGGACAGCAATGGCAGGTCAGCGCGCATAACAAGAACAAAGCGCCGCGTGTGGCGACAATGATGAAAATCTGGCAGTCGATCTTGCTGGATTCGAGGCTCTAAACCTGGTCAGTGGAGAAGCCATTCAAAAGAAATACCGAGGCACGTCCAACTTGGACGAATACTCGATCGCTTGCGCGGATACATAGCACCCGAACAACCAATAATCACACCAACAGAGATTGTTGGGTGTTCAAACAAGCAGCAAGTTAAATTAACCGAACTCAATGACAAGGGGCTGCATAGAGATGACGAGGAAGAGCCACAGCTCTTTGGAACAATAGAGACACGAAGGGCTTTCCCCACAAGTGCGGACGGTGAACATGATATCGCAACCCACATACCCAAAAGGGAGCGAGCGTGCACTAAAGGGGCGATATCTGGCGATGGAGCCGATCGCCCGAAGTTCAACCCATGGTCTTCCTGCCCGATCACCTTGATCGAAGGACCACCCCACTAGCATCCGTCCGGCCGGTTTACATCGCATGGTTCTTGACCCAATTGTTGATGTATTTCACCTCACGAGTCACGATGGATGGCGGTAGCACACATGCCACCTTTGTCAGGATACGAGATATACAAAATGGGCATAGACCCCTCAAGGTTAAACCCACAAAGGCGACCTTTAAAGGCGTCATACGGAGTGTAGAGGCCAATTATGAAGGCTCAGTTACACTCGAAGTAGTCTTGGATCCCGGATAACTTCCGGCGAAGAGTTAATCTTCGACATAGTCCCGTTCGCGCGGCTATCACGCCTTTGGGGGCGAACCACATTTGCAAAGTTCAATGCGGTGCCGCTTTTCGCATACCTCAAGCTCAAGATGCCAGGCCCTCGAGGGTAATCACGGTCAATGGAAACACGAGCGCTCTCTCGAGCGGAGGAGCTGCAGGAGAAGCGGTGGCTGATATCTCATGTGCTTAGGTAATGCTGGCGAGCTTTCTAGAGGCCATGAGGGCCCGAAAAACAATTTGCACAGTGCCTTGACCTAGCCCCTGAGAAGGGCCCGACAAAATGAAAGCTGGGCGCTACCATCCTTTTCTTGCATCTTCTACGCGCGTCTGCGTAGATCTATCCTTATCGGGACGGAGCTTGCGGTGAAAGTCCTTGCTTGTCATTGGATGTCTACGCCATATTTGCTAGCTCATCATCGCCTCCCTCTGCCACTAACGCCAACACTAACCACTTGATTGGTTGCCGGCTATATATGTGACAACTTCTTTGTAGCCTAGGTGCAACAAGTGTTGGAGTGGAGACGGTATCTCTTTAGATCTGCTGTTGCAGCCTCCGCCGAAGTCCATTTCAATGGACCTGCCTTTTTCAAAATTTTGAAGCGGCGAAAGCGCGCTCGGCAGATCTAGAGATAAACCTCTTTGAGGCGACTACACAACGGCAAGTCTTCGTACATCCTTGGCGCTTTGGTGCTTCAATCGCTCAATGGCCTTGATCTTGTCGGGATTGGCTGAATTCCCGCTGAGACACGAAAGAACCGAGAAGCTTGCGGAAGGGACTCCAAACACACACTTCTTGGGGTTGAGCTTGAGGTTGATCTTGCGCCAGATTTACAAGGTCTCATCTAAATCTTGAACGAGTTACCTTTGTCCTTGCTTTTGACCACTATGTCATCCATGTGGCTACTACATTTACATGCATTCTTGGCTCAAAGCATCATGGACTCTCTTGCAAATGTTAACCGGCATTCTTTAAACCCGAGGCATCAAGTATGAAGCGTATATGTGCCACATGGGGTGATGAATGCGGTTTCGTTCATCCTCTTACGCCATGAATCATCGATGATATCCTGATTCTACGCGTCAAGAAATGAAAGCAAATCACATCAAGCCCGTGGAGTCAACAATCGATCGATGTGCGGCAAGGAAATGGGTCTTTGGGACAAGCTTTATTAACATCGGTAAGAAATCGATACAAAGCCTCCATTTCCATTGCCTTCGCCGCGACTAAAGATTGGCCAACCACGTAGGGTGGAGCACTCCTCGACAAGGCCTGCTTCCACTTTCTTGATCTCTTCTGCGATGAACTCTTGGCGCTCCACTGCTTGCTTCGACTTTACGCTTGGCGGGCGTAGCGTGAGGACGAGCGGCAAGATGGTGCTCGATTACTTTCCTTGGAACACGGGGATGTCGGGCGGTTGCCATGCAAACACGTCGACATTAAGCCCTTAGAAAACAGCAGCGCGCCTTCCTGTTAGGGTCGAGTGGCTTGCGATGGTGAAGGTACCACCGTCTGCCGTCCTCATGGCGGGCACCCTCTTGGTCTTTGGTGGAGCTGCCATGTCTTCTTACACTTGCGGTGGAGCTCCGATGGTGCGTCCTCGGCGGTGCGCACTCGAAGATGCGCTTGCGGAGTGGGCATCAGGCTCTTGCACGACTTGGTCTTCTTCTTCCCGGGAGCTTCGGCGGCAAGTGTCTTGCTATCTGTTGTAGCTCTTTGCTTCCGGTAGATCTTGTCGGTGAATAAGAGCATCCTTCTTATCGCCATGGACAAAAATGACACTTATCAGACTGGCATCTTGAGCAAGTTGTATGCATAATGAGGCTGCCATAAACTTGGCGAGTCTTTGACTGACCAAGTATTCCATTGTAAAACAGCGGAAATCAGCAACATCAAAAGTGACCCTTTCGGTCTGAAATTTAACTTCGCCAAAGCGTCACGACAGCGTGATCTTTCCCTTGACTTGCTCCTTCCCGGATTGATTCCTTGAAATCTGCGGTCTCTTGAGCTCGCCATCGGGATCTGAAGCTTACGGAGTACGCGGAGGAGATCAAAGTTTAAGCGGCCCCGCCGTCAACTAGCATCTTGGTGACCTTGAGGTTGCGGATAGTTGGTGAGACCAACATCGGCAAGCACCCGACGCCGATTATCGCGATCGGGGTGGTCCTCAATATCAAAGATGATAGGCGTCTGGACCATTTGAGAGGCTGCTGCGTTCGATGGATGGTTACTGGCATTAACTTCCATCCTTTGCTTGAGTTGGCGGTGTGAAGTATCTGAGCTTTCCCGTCAGCGCCACAGGACCTCTGTGGCTTTCTGGAACTCCTGCTCGTCGGTCTCATCATCCTCCATATCTTCATAAATGTCGTCATCTTCATCCTTATCGCGGCAGCGGGGAGGTCTATCTCCTTATCGCTGCTTGGCCTTGCCCGGCGTCCTCCCCGGCAGGCGTTTCTTCTAGCTCCTCCAGCACCTTCTTGAAACCTTCTCCTTATCGTGCGCTCGTATTCAGCCTTCTTTGCTCAACAAGCTGCTTTCGACCTTCTTGCACTCACAGGTCATGGCCCTTGGTGCGGTGGATCTTGCGATGTTGCTTGTTGGAGCCGTCACGCTTGTCGGCCGCCACGGCCTGGCAGTTGGTGTCATGACAACCTCCTTGCGAACTACCAACTTTGGCTTTCTGGCGCCATCTCCGTTGCGGACTGCTCGACAACTAGCACATCTCTGCCTTTCTTCTTCTGTTGCTCCGCCGCTTGGCTTTTCTTTGCGGGCGGACCTCTCCTGTCGAGATCCTGTTGCTTCCATATTCTCTCAGGAGTCTCCTCCCTTCTTCACCTTTGCTTAGCGGCGAGCATATAGCTCAGCAGCGTCTTTGATCTTGTACATCGCCATCTCCTCGCATCCTGCGGTTCCTCACGTTCTGATGAAGCGCTGATTACCTGGCGGGGTGGACATTTGGGATGTTGTCTTTGTACTGGCTGAATCTACGAATGAACTTGCTGAGGTCTCTCCTTCCTTACGGCGAGCATGAAGGTCGCTCTCTTAGCCATGAGGCTTGGCGCCTATGAAAACTTGACAAGCGATGGCATAGATCCGCCAAGGGATATGGAGTTATCCGGCAGTGCATGAGCCAAGATCGACATTGGGCTTGAGTACCAGCGGGAAGTAGTTGGCGAGAATCTTGTCGTTTAAGCCCCGTGCTTGCACCACAATGGTGTAGATCTTTGAGAACTCCGACGGATGTGTCTTGCCGTCGTACTTCTCTGTTGTCGGCTTGAATTCTTCTTCGGGCCCTTTGGACTTGCCGCAGCTCACGAGTGAGCGAGGGACCTACGCGTCTGGAAAAGTCGCTGGTTCCTGGCACATGCATATCGACAGACCCGGCGTGCTGGTCAGATTAATGCCTTCTCTTGGCGCTTCGATGCGGGTTCGGCGTCTTCTTGTTGTCGTTCGTGAAGAACTTGGCGCTGATCGCAGCGAGCTCGCGGATCGATAGCGGTGGAGTCGTTTTCGAGGTGGATCAATGATCGGTGATCTTGGCCTTCCGAAGTGGAGAGTGCATGGTGGTTGCACCCCACAGTTCGTCGCCACCGGCTCGTGCCTTGTCGCCTTGCGCTTTGCTGCGATGGTCGGTTGCCGCAGCGGTGTCGCCGTTAGCAAAGCAGCGAGACTCTAGATGAGTAGCCCTCCATTCATCGACCTTGTCGGCTGTTGGAGGTAATCTAGAAGCGATTGAGCTCTGCCAAAACCTGCCGAGTGGTGGAGTGGCGATGGCGAGCGGTAGCGAAGCGGGATATGCTTGGACTTCTAACTATGTTAGAAGGGCGATATCCCGTCGGCGGCCGTCCTCGCTCGTGCCGACATGTTGGCGTGCAAGCTGGTCTTGAGGGCCTCGGGATCCACCAGCTCGATCTTGATCCAGCGGCGTATGGTACTATGAATACCATGGCATTTGTCGGTCTCGCGCCCTCTGAGATGGGCGGCGGTGCGTGTCTGACGCCGAGAATCTGTGGCCTTGTCCTTAGGCTTGGCAACATCATGAGCTCGCCGCGGCACCCGTTCTTCCGCGGTGTCTACCCCACCACCATTTGCTCCGGTGGTGGTGGGATCGGCGATGGGCGGCTCCGCTGCCGCGAAGCCTTCTTCTTCCGGTGGCATGTCGATGAATGATGAAGATGTTGCTCGATGAGCGCGGATCAGGTTCACACAGCCCGGCCTTTACCTGGCGCGTAAAGATGTGAAGCTGATCGGACCCACGAACACCTATGGGACGGCGGACCGAGCCTTCGGTTCGGTGGGGCGGTGGTTGCCTGCGAAGAAGCGGTCGGCACTGGCAGTTACCCAACCGGAGCTCTCCGGAGATAATACTCCTCTCTTTTGCTTATGCGATTATTGTGTTCTTGCTGAGGGAGGCGCTGAGGCTACAAGACCTAGCGTCGAGTGTCTTTGGTCTCGAAAAGTCGAACCCCTTCTCACGTTAGCATGGGCCTCCTTTTACATGCTCAAGGGGTCAAGCAGTGCTTAGCGTGAACAAGGGCAAGGGAAAATGAGTTCGCGGTTGGTACAGCTACTTGTGCGTGTACTCTACCTAACCCTAACGGCCGAGGGACAAAGGCATTAAATGCCCGTCTAAGTCGACTAAACGGTGCGAGAAAAAGGACCGTCGGGCGCCACCATTACGCCGATGGCCATCTTATCGTACCGCTTGCCACCAGCGCCCGCTGGCTGCCTTACCCGCTGGAAAGGTCCCATGGCGACACGTTGGTGGATGAGCTGGAAGCGGAGGAATGGGTGGTAATCTGCGCGGCAAGCACCTTGTCATGGTTGTTGCCTTGTCGCGTCGGAAGCTTAAGCTCACGGGCCTTCGGCAAGCTCATCTTGCGGTCTTGTCTTCTAAATGCCTTGGTTGGCCTTCCCGACAAGCTCCTCTTGCCGGGCCTTGTCTCCTTGGCGAATACTTTGTTCTTGAATGGCTCTAATGGAGCAGCGGAGGACCTTAAGCGATCACCGGGCAAGCCTTGCAGCGAAGTGCTATGACGCCCGTGCAGTTCGGGATACGGTACCCTACTCTAGTACACCGACATGTGCCCCGATGGATCTGTTTTTGTAGGGTCGTTGGGTGGACCTAGAATTTGACTATTTAGTCCGCTGGTTTTAAAGAGGTGGACTTGGGTCTTTTGGTATCCGTCGTCCCTGTCCCTTGTGGGCCTTGGCGTAGTTAGTTCTTGACGCAAGGGCGGATAACGCCTCGAGGGCTAGTCGACAATTTTATTTTCGGCGTGGAGTGCTATATGCGGATCACTAGCTAGAGTGATGATTCCATTGGGCCGGGCATCTTGAGCTTCATGTACCCGTAATGGGGTATAGCTTGGAAGATCCTGAATGCCTCCCGCCCTAAAAGGCGTGGTATCCGCTCTTGAGCAGGGGCCACTTGGAATGTGATTTCTTTGGACCTATAATTACGAATACCACATCTAGTGTGATTTTCCCTTTGTCGTGCCTCCCGACTAGGGATGATTCCTCTGAAGGTCGTGCTACTTTGCTCAATCGGCTCTTGTCTATTTCCATTTTGCTAAGAGTTTCCTCGTAGATGAGGTTTAATCATTTGTCACCGTCCATGAGCACTTTAGTAAGCGAAGGCAATCTGGTGGACTAAGGACCAGCGGCTAGTGCTCGGGCTGTTGAATTGAGGTTAAATCACTGGCATTGAAGGTTATAGCCATATCGTTCCATGGATTTATTGCTGCAGACTTTGGCAAAGGCGCAGTGCGCCTATTATTTGAGGCGAAGGTCTCAAAGACATCAATAATGTATTGCTATTTTCCGGGATGGTGCTACATTGTATTGTTGATTAGGAGATCCTCGCCGCTCTTGGCAACTTCGGAGTATCAACGTGCTCTAAGACTATGTGTTGGCATGGTATCCGCTGCCTTTGTGAATTTTGCGTGGCCATTGATCCATCCCTCAATGGGTTCCATACATAGTAGGCTTTGGTTTCTTTGGAATTGGATCGGGTGACTTACAGTACACCCTTTTAGTTGGACGGGGGTTAGTGAGGCCGGAGGATCGAATTTTGTTTGGGTTTTCGGTGGCTTTCCATGTACGATACTTACGTACTATAGCGCCAAGTCGACAAAGTGTGCTATGTCACGGCGACTTATGGTGTTGAGGTTCCTTTGTCCGTTTTTTTGCAAAAGAATGAAATTGCGTCTTGATCGTCTCCATCATTTACTTTTCCAAACACTTTTGCCCTTGTTTTGGACTCTAACTTGCATGATTTGAATGGAACTAACCGGGGAGCTGTTTATTGAGACTTTCCATGGTGTTATTGTAATGCGAAACAAAAGTTCTGGAATGACCTGAAATTCCGGAACATATTTTTTGGAAAATATTAAAAATCTTGGAAGAAAAAATCCATGTCGAGGCGCCTCGCCTGTGAGCCTCTGACGCTCCACCAACCTCAACTCCAACTCCATATATTCACTTTGGGGAGAAGAAAATCGGAGAGAAGGATTCATAGCGTTTTCTGGGCCCGCGTAAGCCCTAAAACCTCTCGGGAGGCTGATCACAGAGTCGTTCGGGGCTCTGGAGAGGAATCCGTGTCGTCATCATCAACCATCCTCCATCACCAATTTCATGATGCTCACATGTCGTGAGTAATTCCATCGTGGAAGCTTCTTTGGGCCGGTGATGGGTTGGATGAGATTTATCATATGTCGAGTTAGTTTTGTTAAGGTTTGATCCCTAGTATCCACATGTTAGAGATTGATGTTGCTATGACTTTGCTATGCTTAATGCTTGTCACTAGGGCCCGGGTGCCATGATTTCAGATCTGAACCTATTATGTTTTCATGAATATATGTGAGTTCTTGATCCTATCTTGCAAGTCTATAGTTACCTACTATGTGTTATGATCCGGCAACCCCGAAGTGACAATAATGGGACCACTCCGATGATGACCATAGTTTGAGGAGTTCATGTATTCACTATGTGTTAATGCTTTGGTCCGTACTCTATTAAAGAGGCCTTAATATCCTTAGTTTCCGCTAGGACCCGCTGCCACGGGAGGTAGGACAAAAGATGTCATGCAAGTTCTTTTCCATAAACGTCTGACTATATTGAAATACATGCCTTTACATTGATGAATTGGAGCTAGTTACATGTCACCTATGTTATAGGTGTTACATGATGAACGCATCGGCATAATTCTCCATCACCGATCCAATGCCTCGAGCTTTTCACATATTGTTCTTCGCTTATTTAATTTTCCGTTTTCTTTGTTACAATCACTACAAAACCCAAAATATTACTTTTACTACCGTTACCGTTACTTCCATATTACTTTGCTACTAAATACTTTGCTGCGGATACTAAGTTATCGGTGTGGTTGAATTGACAACTCAACTACTAATACTTGAGAATATTCTTTGGCTCCCATTATGTCGAATTAATAAATTTGGGTTGAATACTCTACCCTCGAAACTGTTGTGACCCCCTATACTTGTGGGTTATCCGTCTTCCTCATGACAGTCCTTGACCTTGCTCATTCACGATTAGGAATCTGCCCAATAGTGATCTTGTCTTTGGGGCTCTTATAATGTGGAAAAGGTCACTTATGTTTGGGTGTGTGGGTAGATTTGGGTCCAACCTGACCCAATCGAGACCCAGTCGGAGGAGTTTCAAGAGCTTGGCGTTCGGACTCAGATGTTGCCCAATAGTTACTGGCCCATTGTGCGATTCTAGGTTGAAGCTTGGGCCATGTCCTCCGTGGGCGGGTATCCGGCTCGGAGAGCTCGGGAATCTGGACATAGTTTGTCCTCAAAATAGAGGAAAAATTGCTACATTGCTCCTCCACCACCGCTATTTGATGGGTGACGGCGGAGAATAATCTCCCTTTGGTCGGGTTTAAGCCCGATCCGATCATAGTCGTGGCGACTCCTAGGGCGGCGATGTGATCCAAGAGCTCGTTCAAGGAAGATAGCTCTATTGGATCCATCTGCTCGGCGAATCCCAGTGGCGTGGAAGCTGTTTTGACCGAAGTCATAAATCGGTATGACGGCGAACGGTGATCATGTGGCCCGCCTAGTCGGAGAGTTTGGCCCTACACCGGGCTCCCCGAGGTAATGTTGTCCTTGACACAAAGGCGAGCCATCAAGCCTTATCGTGGACACGATGGAACTCTCAATGAAAGCACCAATGTCGGTGTCAAAACCGGCGGATCTCGAGTAGGGGGTCCCAGCGTGCGTCTAAGGCGGATGGTAACGGAGGCGGGGACACAATGTTTACCCAGTTCGGGCCCTCTTGATGGAGTAATACCCTACTTCCTGCTTGATTGATCTTGATGATATGAGTATTACAAAGTTGATCTACCACGAGATCGTAGAGGCTAAACTCTAGAAGCTAGCCTATGATTATGATTGTTGTTGTCCTCTGAACTAAACCCTCGGTTTATATAGACACGGAGGGGCTAGGGTTACAGATGGAGTTACAAGGGAGAGATCTACATATCCAATTTAAGCTTGCCTTCCACGCATAAGGAGAGTCCCATCCGGACACGGGGCGAAGTCTTCAATCTTGTATCTTCATAGTCAAGAGTCCGGCCAAAGTATATAGTCCGGCAGTCCGAGACCCCTAATCGAGACTCCCTCAAAGGCCCCTCCGTGCCATCCTCACAGCGGACACCTTCTTGGTCTGCGGCTCAGCTCTGGATTTCTTGCTCTTGCGGTGAGAGCTCTACAGCACGTCCTCGGCAGTGGCGCAACACTCGAGGAGGTGTGCTTGGCGGAGTGGGTGCGAGAGGTCTTGTCGGACTTCTTCTACTCTCGGGGCCTTGGTGGCGGGGAAAGTGCCTTGATGGTAGCTCTTGCAACTGCTTCGGTAGGATTGGTCGGCGCCAAATCAGCATCCTTCTTGTCGGAGGGGCGGAGATGATGGTCAACGGCCGGGCATCTTTAGCATGTTGTAGGCGTGGCGTGGCCCGCCATGAACTTGGCTAGTCTTGAGCGGAGGATCCCGTTGTAGGGCAAGGGATCTCGGCCCGTCAGCGATCCTCTCCGTCTTGTAGTTCAACTCTCCTCCAAGCGTCCGAGGCGGTGTGACCTTCCCCTTGGTCGGATCCTCCCGGATTGACCCCTTGAAGCGTGCCCGTTTCCTTGAGGTCTCCATCAGGAATTTGCGGCCTCTTGATCACGGCAGGCGAGATCAAGTTTAGGCCAACCCGCCGTCAACCAACATCTTGTTCACCTTGAGGTTGCGTATCGTTGGTGAGACCAACAATGGCAAACACAACGCGGTTGTATAGTAGTAACTTTTAGTTAGTTTACTTTTCTTGCTGTAGTAGTAATAATTAAAAAAAACCAAAAAGATTTCATGTTCTTCTTTTTCTTGTTGGGAGCTTTACCGTGTAAATAGTTTTTATTTCTTTTCTTTTCTTTGGGGTTGTAGGAAGACCATGATTAAATTGTTGAAGTGGCTCTTATATGCATTATTGTTGATTTAACCAAGAGCCCATTGCCTTGTCTTCTCCTGTTTATTGAATGTTCGTAGATTCCAGCAGTCAATCCGTGCACTCATATTATTATTCACATCTCGGTTGTGCAAGTGAAAGGCAGTTATGACGATATATGATGGGGTAGATGAAAAAGCTGGTATGAACTCGACCTCTTTGTTTTGTAAATATGATGAGTTCATGTTCCCGATTCAGCCTATTATGAATAAACATGTTTGCAATGACAATTAGAGATCATAGTTCTCTCCATGCATTATATGAGTTATAATGGTTTACCTTGCTTGCCAACATGCTATTAAAATGGTTGTGATGTGGTATAGTGGGGTGGTATCCTCCTTTGAATGATTTAAGTGACTTGACTTGGCAATGTTCACAATGTAGTTGAAACAAAATCAACATAGCCTTCCGATATTTATGTTGATGGTGGATTATACCTATATGCTTGCATCCAATGTTTATTAATTTTAATGCATGTTTAAAGCCCTCGATCGGCTATATCTCCCGTGTGGCCGACTTAGAGCATAACCGCATTGAAAGCAATGTATAAGTGAGGTAATCTTCACAAATTATACATAAGGAAAAAGATACATAGTTGGCTTACTCGCCACTTCACACAATACATGAGTAAAGCATTACATCAACCAGATACAATCAAGGTCCGACTACGGAACCAAAATAAAAGACTACCCCAAATGCTACAGATCCCGATCGTCCCAAGCTGAGCTCCCTCTTGATCAGTGAAGCGAAACAACACAAAAACAAGATCTTCATGAGCTCCTCCTTGAGCTCGGTGCATCACCCGTTTCATCGGCACACAAACTGGTTTTGGAAGTATCGTGAGTCAGGGGAAACAATCTCACACCAGAGATCAAGACTATTTAAGCTTAAAGGTAGGACAGGGTAGTGAGGTGGAGCTGCAGCAAGCACTAGCATATATGGTGGCTAACATAAAATGGGCGAGAAGAGGAGGCAAAACGGTCGAACAACTATGATCAAAAGTGATCCGAACTCCTACTTCGTCGGACAAACCCAAACCGTGTTCTCCTCTCCAACCCGAAAAGAGACCTCCATTACCTTTCGTTGGTGTATTTTAATTAAGATCCACCCGGGTTTTCTCGGACATTAACAAATTCCCATCTGCCACATAACGGCACGGCTTTGAAAGATAATACCCGGGGTGTCCCAACAACCCATGATAAGCCTCGCGATCCGAAGGATATTCCTTCTCCCGGGAAGACCGTCAGTCTGGAATCCGGCTACAAGACATTCGGCAATAAAACAAGCCACAAAGCCGCCGGATGTGCCGACAAATCGATAGGAGCTGCATATCTCGGTCTCGGGGCACCGGATTGTCAAACTTCGGTAAGCCAACCCGAGTTGCCCCGGTGGCCACCGGTTGGATTTGGACCAACACTCAAGGAACGGCCGGGGGTAAAATAAGATGACCCTTCCCAAAACCCAAGGAAAAAAAGGTAAGGTGAGGCAAATGGTAAAACCAATGTTGGGCCTTTGGAAAAGTCTTATTCAAACGAACTTCAAGGGGTCCCATAAATCACCCGACCGCGTTAGGGGCAAAAAATCCGGGAACATAATACCGATATGGCGGAAACTAGGCGGCAAAGTGGAACAAAACACCGGGCATAAGGCGAGCCTTCCACCCTTTACCAAGTATATAGATGCATTAATTAAATAAGATATATTGTGATATCCCAACAAGTAAACATGTTCCAACAAGGAACAACATTTCCATGTTCAACAAGGAACAAACTTCATCTTCCAACAACAACGCTATAAGAGGGCTGAGCAAGCGGTAACATAGCCAAACAACGGTTTGCTAGGAAAGGATGGTTAGAGGTTTGACATGGCAACATGGGAGGCATGATATAGCAAGTGGTAGGCATCGTAGCATAGGCATAGCAAAAAGCGAGCATCTAGCAAAAAGATAGAAGTGATTTGAGGTATGGTCATCTTGCCGAAATCCCAAAAGGAAAAAGAGTCCATGAAGAAGACAAGCGGACGAACGAATGAATCCTCACAACTCGGGGAACGAAGAACGAGAACAAACCGGAAAGAAACAAACAACATAGTAAAACAACCAACACATAACATGGATGATGCCAAAAGTATGATGCATGTCGGTTTAAATAACATGGCATGGCAATATGCAAAACAATCCTACAAATTAAGTGGAGCTCAATATCAGCGGTTGCATATTGGAAACTCACAACATTATTTAGTTCCTCTTGGTTGGTACTCAACAATATTAAATGTTATTAAACATGGCAAGAGGTGAAGCATAATGAAACTACCTATCTAGGCAAGTTTAAATGAGGCGGAAACAACGAACAACAATTAGGAAAATCCCCATAGCATATTTGAATTTGGAACAGATCTGACCTAAACACAATTTAAGTTGTTAAACATGCAAAGTAATGCTACCATATTAAACTAGGCATTTTCTACCCCATTTACATATATAATTTATTTAAATCCGATTGGTTATTTAG